>OY776291.1:36671512-36949764 GCA_963675345.1 Trididemnum clinides
CACAACCATTGCATTTCAAAGCAGCTGCAGTGTCACTACCAGAATTGTAGCAATTATGGCTAATTAAACACACATTGTTGGTGACAGTAAAATAGCCTCTAAGGGTAAAATTCCGTCAACAGCAAAATTACCACTTCCTAAAAAATTGACTGTAATTCCAGCAAAAACATTGCTACTATAGTTTAAGTTGTAGCACTGTGATAGTACATTTAAATTGAATCTGGTTTTATGAGTAAACTTGACGTTGGCAATTAGCAGGTGAGTTATTGCAACTTACCACTTAAATCACAATCTTCTGGTTGCTCAAAAAATAGAGTACCATTTTCGTTTTCGTCTTTGCAATAATTTTTCTTGTCTACATCACTTATTAAAAGAGCTTGAAGACCATTTGGAAGTTTGATATGTCTATAATTTTTAGCATCACTTTGTGATTTAATAGGAGCAGGTAACTTATCAAAAGACATATTTACAGCTAATGAATACCATATTGCACTTAAAAAACTCACAAAAAGTGAGATAACCAAATTTAGCTATAAATACTTGAAACAAAATAGTTGGAAGATATTAAATAACCAACTCTAACATTTGAGTAATATTTATATTGCACAACATAAAACATTACCAAACAAAAGCATACAAAACATACTAATATCAGACTATTTAAGCTTTGTCTCAAATGCAAAAAGACGACTTATATGTCATTTGATAATTCATTCCACTCTTGTACAACACAAACAGGAAAATAATTTTGCTTCACTCCAAGTTCAAAACTGACAGGAAGTTTTAGAGTAAAATTGTGATGATGCAAGTTAACAGATGAATCCTGGGCATATTTAAAAAAGCAATAAAATTTAAATGAAAAATCATTGAATAATCTTAAAAACCATAATTGATTCAAATTCTAAAATCTAAACTGACCTTGGCATTGTAAGTTTGCAAGATCATTCTTAATTCAAAGTAGTATAATTGGGTTTAGGGGCATAGGTGCAATATCCCTATTTATACTGCACTCAGAAATAATACCTTGAGTGAAGCTGGTTGATCTGATTTTACCAATTCAACAAAACTGACAGGTAGCCCTGGCAGGTGATGCTTGCAGAGCTGGCTAGTGATTTAATATGACTATCACAGGCTCTACTTGGTGTTTTACATTTACGATCAACATATTCTTAGTAATTAGTTGATTTAAATTTTTTGCCCCTGCAATTTGATGGTAAAAACAATGTACATGTTATAAATGCAAATCTTGCAAGAGCATTTGATTAGCTGTCATATGTAAAGTTACTACATATTTTGTGTATACTTGAATTTAATTGTGTTGAGTGAATTTTTTGTGCAACTATTTTTAGAGTAAGTATTGCTACTGCCATTATTCATATTGTGTTCCACAGGGTTAAGTCTTGGGCCCTCTACTTTCTTAAATTTATATAAGAGACTTAATTAAGACCTGCACTCAATTACATCCTACTTGTGTGTAATGTCTCCTGATGTAGCTAAATAAACATGTAGTGATTGCAAAGCGTTCTAAATTTAGTCAGTGAATGGCCAAAAAACTAGCATTTACAACTTTTACTTGTGTGTATCTACCAATCTTAAGAAATACAGTAGAATTCACCTATAACGCCACCTCAAGGGGATTTCAAAAAACTGCTGTTATAGACAAATTAACGTTGTAGCCAAACTGCCGCAAATCGTCCTAAGACTGCATTTTTAGCTCAACAAAACAGGGTTACGTGGCTGAAAAATCCTCCCACACGAAAGAAGAACCACAGGCTTGTTATCCAGTTAGGTTTACAGTGTAATGACAAACATGGAAATTGGAAAAACAATACTCAACACAGAAATGCATACTCATGCAGAAATACTTGCACTGTAATACAATTTTCGTAGTACGGGTAGTTTACAGCTTGTTATGTACAGTACTATAGCACAGTGCCACACAGTATTTTATCATTTTTTAGCGAAAAAGTTGTATATTTTTAACTGCTTTGCTTTTGAGATGGATTTATTTACCACACAATGTTCTATTTTTGCAAGGAAATTCAACATTTCTTCACTATCGTCGTGACTACGTAGGTATTGATCTAGCTCTCTCATTGATGTCAATGCTTCTACAGGTGTTAAAGCGGCTTCTACGGGATTGCTGTCATCATCATCATCATCGCCCTCTTCCTGTACAATTTCCGCTGTAGCTTGTAGGTCATGTAGAATGCTACTCTCTGACACTGTTTCAAGAGTAATGACATTTGCATCACTTTCAGAGTACTCCATGAAATCATACATTTCTGGAATCAATCCACATGCTTGGAGTCTTTCCCAAATTCCTTCAACATCCCTGTCGCCATTGTTTTCAGTTTCTTCTATGTTGTCTTCATCTTCCAATTGAACAAAGTTGGCCTTTTTAAAACAATTCTTAATTGTCACCTCAGAGACACTATTCCATACTTGTCTAAGAAGCCTCATTGCTTCTAGGACATCGACTTTAAAGTCTCTCTTTTCTTCAAATGCTAAGAGTCGCAGTTTTGCAAGGCTGTTTCTGTAATGCGCTTTTAAACAGCATATTACACCAGCGTCCATTGGTTGTGTTTTTGTGGTGATGTTCGGAGGCAAGAACACTAGCTTAATGTTGGTTAGGCCACTGATGTTAGGATGGGAAGTACAGTTGTCCAGAACCATGGCAATTTTCCTATCGCTTTTTCTCATTTGAAAATCTAGCTTTCTTAGCCATTTTTCAAAAAGGGTAGAGGTCATCCAAGCTTTTGAGTTAGCTTTATAAGGAACTGGTAGGTTCTTTACGTTTTTGAAACATCTTGGGTTTGCTGATTTTCCAATGACAAGAGGTGGCAATTTTTCTCCAGTCATACTGGCTGTCACCAATACAGTTAACCTTTCTTTAGACAATTTCACCTGCACATTTTTTGTTTTTGAAAACATGTGTCTTGTCAGACAAACACCTATAAAAAAGTCCTGTTTCATCTGTGTTGAATATTTGCTCTGGTTCGAATTCTTTTAAAAGTGTGGGAAGTCTATGGTTTTACCATTCATTGACACCATCTTGATCAACAGATTCCGCCTCCCCATGAAGCTTTTTGCACACAATTTCCTCTCTTGCTTTCCACCTGTTCACCCAGTTTATATCCAACTTCTCCGAGTTTTCATATCCACTTGCGCGGGCAAACTCTTGTGCTTTTAACAACAACATTTCCCTGCTCACTGGTATCTTTTGATCCCTTGCACACCTGAACCATTTTATTAAAGGCTCATCGACGTTATCAAAGTTATGCTTTCGCTTTCTTTTTGCTTATGCATTTCGCCCTGCTTCAAATTTTAAAATTACTTCATCTTTCTTGCTTAGGATTGTCTGCAACGGTGATCTTGGAATATCATATTCTTTTGCACGTTGGGATACATTTGTAGCCCTACTGCTGTTGAATCGACTAATAATTTCATATTTTTTCCAAAGAGGAAAATGCCTTTGTTTGTTTGGCATTTTGCTTTCTTGATTTCATGATCAAACTAACACTGCAGCTTCCAATAGTTATCGCACACATGTGATGCGATAATGAGTTAATCCGCAAAGTTTTTTGCACCATTTTGCAACACTGGAGCACACGTAAACAGAGCTTCCATCAAAAATTCAAAAAAAATATAATACCAGCGGGGGAGTGAAAGTGTTAACTGCATTCGACTGTTTCTGCGAGAGATAAATGGCTGGAGTGCTGCTGTAAGTAAACAAAATAGGTCTGGGGGATAAAAAAGAATGCCATTATATTCGAATTGACATTATAAGCGATGCCGTTATAGGCAAACTGAAATGTACACAAAAGATAGGAATTTTGCCGGGACCAAGCAAAATGTGACGTTGTAGGCAAATTGACGTTATAGGCAAAGCCGTTATAGACGAATTCTACTGTATGAGTTTTCAAAAATCGTTTCTGTTACAAATGTTGTTTACACTGAAAATCTAAGTGTTTTTGTTAGATGTGATTTGACGTGGAGCTCTCATATTAATTGCATTGTGTCTGAAGCTGCCTGTAAATCTTGGCAAATACTTAATTTCACCTGTCACTCCTCAACAGTGTTCCCTCTTAAGCTTTTAAGAAGTGCAATACTGCCAGCAAATGTATGAAAACTGCTTAACAAATTTTGGCATACATTGCTGACAAAGCATTACACCAGCCTTTTCCAAAATTTTTTGGTCCTTTTTCCATTTTTGCCCCAAGGCAACTAAATGTATGCCATAAACATCATGTGCCAGTAAGGCAACAGCAACTTACAGGTATGTGCACACTATTCCCACAATTGTATTGCACAGTAGAATTAGTCTAACGACTTCATTTATGACATCAACTTGCCTATAATAACATAATGTTTTTATCAGTCCTTGCAGAAGTCTGATTGCATACCTGAAAGTTTATTACGTTTGTTCATGTTTAACAGCACCCTTTGTTATTCCCCCAGACAAGTTTTGTTGGTTTACAGTACTTTTTAACTGTTTTGACATGAGGCTCATTTTTAAAATACACGGAACCACATTGCCTGGTTATTCATTTTTTAAAATTTTATAAGTGACCTCAAAAGTTATTGAAGTAAATTTCAGAAATATTGTCCAAAAACAAATAAAATAAAAAACATTTAGTCAAGGAAAACTTTTACACTTTTGCTGGATGTGAAGGCTAAAGAAAGCACTTGTCTGGTGAAGAGTCCTGGGCTGTTTTTCGTATGTTACCCAGGCCATCATCTTGCATTGAATGTGACTTAAAATGCTATGGTTATGGGTTCAAGTCTTCACTGGCAGGATACTTGGACAAAGGCAGTGTACACTGGAAAGGGATGCTTGGTATGTGAATGAACAGTGGAGTGTACACTGAGGGTGCAATTCCGCCCAGTACATCCAAGATGACAGACTGGGATAAGACAAAAAACCACCAAGTGCTCTCCACCAATTGAAAATGACTGATCTAGGCCATTATCTCTGTCATGAACAATTTTTGTTATTTAACCTCTACCACCCGATTCTGCATTCAATGAGTGAAATGCTGTATACGAATTTTTTGCATAAATTTAGACTAATTGCAAACAAGAAAAAACCTCCCACATCTTCAGTGATTGGCTGAGATTTATGACATCACAAGTCCAGGTCACTGCTTCGAGAAATAATATACAAGCACAGGAGTTGCTTCGAACATCACTACATGAGAAATGGAAATATTTAAGTTCATGGCATAGGCAGTTATGCCATCAGTGCTAGCATGGACCTATCATTGGGCATAAGCAGTTATGCCATCGTGTGGAAGGGGTTAATCCATTTAAGACACTAGCTAGCAGGTAGAAGCTTGTTTACTTTGCTATGTTTTTTGCAGCAGGAATTTGAGCTAACTACAGGATAAATTCATCAAAGATGACCTAAAAACAAGCTCCAACAACAATTGTACGGGTGTTATGCAAAGTTTCTAAAATTTGCAGGAGGAAGGAGAAGTGAAACTGTGATGTTGTGCTTTGGTGAGGTAATATTTGACATGATTATGTCAGCCCTCAAAAGTTTACTAACTTGTAGCCTATAGGTTTCTAATCAACCACGGCCGCAAAACACCTCTCCATTGCATTGCTGTTACAGAAATTTAATAAAGACTAGTAACTTTTCATCAGCTGGACCAGGTGGTATCCCTTATATTGTTCTGAAAAACGGAGGACAGTGCTTGATATATCAGTTATGTAGGTTATATCAGCTATGCCTAGACAATGGATATACTCCAAATCAATGAAAAGTTGCTCATATTTCTCCTGTCTATAAAAAGGAAACAAGAAAGAACCAACAAATTATAGACCAGTCAGCCTCACATCATCTGTATGCAAACTCATGGAATCTTGTGTATGAGAGGTTGTGTGGAAGTTTTGGTCTGACCGCAGTCTAATTCCTCACAGTTTGGATTTATCCCAAATTCATCTTTTGTCGACCAGCTTCTGTCCTTTTTGGAAGATATTACTTTGTACACTGATGAAGGAAACTGGGCTGATTCAATCTACTTGGACTTTTCCAAAGCATTTAACTCAGTCCCCCATGAACGTTTATTACAAAAACTGTCAGCTTTGGGCTTAAAAGAAAATATGTATAACTGGATAAAATCATTTTTAACTAATCGTTTTTAAGTTGTTGTTGTCTGTGGAAAGCAGAGTTTCCCAAAACCCATGATATCTGGTGTTCCACAAGGAAGTTGTCTGGGCCCTCTCCTATTTCTTGCCTATGTAAATGATATTGACAATTGCATTCATCAGTAAAATATTAAAACATGCTGATGATATAAAAGTGTACTCTGAAATATCTAAGGCAAATTCAGATGTTGACTCATCCCTACTTCAACAGGATCTTGATAACATTGCTCAATGGGCACAGATATGGCAACTACCATTCAATATTAATAAATGTGCTATTGTTAATTTTTCTAAAAACAACCCAGCAAATACATACAAGATAGGAGAGAAATTTGTCCAGTGCACTCACCAAGAGCGAGACCTTGGAGTGATAACTGATGATAATTTAAAGCCATCAAAGCAACTTGCCCATGCAGTTGGTAAAGCACAAGCTGCCTTATCAATTTTGAAACGAACTATTGTAAGCTGAGATAAAAGTATTTTTTTACCACTTTACACACAGTTGGTCCGACCACATCTCAAATATGCTACTTGTGCATAGAAACCATATTTAAAATGCGATGTTGAATTAATTGAAAAAGTACAGAGGCATGCTACAAAATACATAAATTTAATGAATAACTTAAGTTATGAACAGTGATTGTCTTCCCTGCAATTAGACTCATTAAGTTCACGCAGAGATATGAATGATCTAATTATGGTTTTTAAAATTGTTAAAAATTTTTCTGTGCTATCCCCAAAATGTTTTTTTTACATACAATAGCAATTGCACAAAAGGACATAAATATAAGCTATACAAACCCAGTGTTAGAACAGATTGTCGTAAGTTTAGTTTTTCTAACAGAGTAATTGATCTGTGGAACAAGTTACCACCAAATATTGTTGAGTGTACAACACTAGAATGCTTTAAAAAAATCATCGAAAAAATTTTATGGTTTGTCCTTAATACTAATACTGTTATGAATTTATTTATTATTGTTATTTTTTAACTGTTTAATAATTTTTGTTTGGTTGGTCACTGTTTTTGTCACTACTGCATTGTTGTTTGCTGTTTTGTTGCTGGTACTGTTGATGATTTTTTTTATGCCGTTGCACCTATTAGTGCTGGATCGGCTATTATTATTATTAGGCAGTGGCTATTTTGCCATCGACGGCAATTTACCCTCAGAGACTATTTTGCCGTGAGTTGTTTGTGATTGGTCAATCTTAATGACGTACTAAACATGTGACTTTTGGTCGTCTCTGATTGGTCAATTTTAAAAACCAAAAAAAATAATTTTGCACCCCCAGGTCTTTATCCCCGATCCTGCACACTCCCTTGCAGTGTACACTGCCCCGTACATTTACATACTGGGCCTGCCCCTTCAGTGTACACTGCCTTTCTTTTAAAGCCCTTGCCAGCTGAGATTCAAACCTGATACCTTGGTATCTCAAGACCAGCGCTCTATCCACTACACCACAGAGTCACTGGTGCGATAATAGCAAATTTGGCTATATAAACACACGTGAATGATCACGGCAAAATAGATTCCAAGGGCAAATTGCCGTCGACGGCAAAATAGCCACTGCCTTATTATTATTAAATAGGTTGAATTAAGTTAAATGTGTTCACTCAAACTCTATGACCTTTGTAACAGTAATTAGTAAACATTTCAAAATATTAGGATAACAGTGCCTAAAAAAACAAAATTAATCCTTTAAGTCATTCCATATCAATTTACCCCAAATTTTGGCCAATTAACATCTCAACATCTCAATTTTGATAAAACTTGGCATAGTTGGGCCTTAAAAAAAAAGAAAAGGTGCAAAATTTTAAGTAAATTAGGTTATTGCTTCAAGAGCTATCAAAGTTTACAATTTTGAGTTTTGGGAGTTTTCTGCAAACACAATTTTAAGAAGTTATATCTCAGCAATCACTAGACCAATTTTTATGATCTTGGTGTCTTTTTACTCAGAAACACACCTAAAATCCATTTTTCAAGTCTTCTTTAATCGATTTATAAAGTTTCCAACAATGACCAAATTTTGGACCTTGACTCCAAGGATAAAAAATGGACCTCCAACATACAAGCTAAAAAGAAGGGTCAACTATATGCCTACATCATATCACTGTATCAAAGTTTCAAAACTAGCAAAGTGTTATTAGCTAGTTTTGAATTAGCTTTCTTTGTGTAGGCCATATTAGGTAAAAATCTATGGCAAATTTCACGTTTTATGGCTTTATTTAAGAATATCAGAACTAATTTTAAAAATACATTGAGGATCATGTTGGTAATAATCAAAATTGCTAAAAAATAGTAGGACCTATGCAGAGAAACATTTCAATTATAAATGTATGTCATGGTAGCAGTTTCACTCAAGACTTTTTCACTGGCCACATGGGGCAATGCTGGGCGATCACATACATGTCTTTATGGCTAAGGCTGTATTTTCTGGTTGTTAATGATGAGGAACACTGACAACACAGTAAATATGTTTATGTAAAATCCAACACATGTTATGTGCCACAAACCAATGAAACTGGCGAGCTGGATTGTTTGGATGCATAAAGCAAATCCAGTAATCATCAAATTTCTCTAAGCACTTTCAGCTATACCAATCCAAGGTTTGTGGTCATACTTGCAGCTAGCATAGCCCTGCAGTGAGTTCTATTTCATTAGCTTTAACATTGCCAAGAGTAACGTGGTTTCCATTGCATCTGACCGCCCTCAGTAACTTGGCATTATTGGATTGCATGCTAAACTTAAAAAGATTTAAAGTAGTGATAGACGTCAAAACGGCAAAAAATTGATTTAGTAAATTAATAGAAGTTTGCTGATTAAAGTGTCAGCGATGTTGAAGTCAAAAGTCAACCGGACCTCGGTCACTTTTCAAATAAGATCCCTGTGCCTGCCCTTAAATCAAGCTTCAAATCAGAATGCAGAAATGTAGTCCAACAAACTAATCTGAAGCAAGGCCTAAACAGCGGCTAAATCCAGTCCGCTAGCCCAATCCGAGCAAGCAGGTCGACTTCCTAGATAAACACAAATCTACTGAAAAAACAATGGCGGCTAACGACAGTTTCTGCCTAATGCAGGCAACACATTGTATCGAACGTAATCTATTAGACAGAGCTAATAATTGACCAATTCTAAACTACAGTGCCAAAGAATGCTGACATTACATACTATCATATTCAAAAATTATTGCTTCTGCTCAACTTACAAAAGGATACGAGGTCTAAGGAAAATAAAAATTCATGCCGACTGAATCTAATCTAAATGAACAAGGTCATGAAAAAGAGACTCCAGACAAAGGAAACCGCGCGGAGGGCCGCGGAAAAATTTTGTTTTATTTGCCATTTTTATCCTCCATTCACGAGAAAGCGAATAGGAAGGTTGCACGCACGTGATCAAACGTCATCAAATTGCGCTTTCGAAAAAAGTGGATGACCAAAGCCAGTGTTTTTGCATTGAATTGAATAGGAGTGATAGCGTTTTTTGCAAAGCAAATGAAGAAACGTGACAGTTGTTGAATGCACGTTAAATATGTTGTTTTATTGATGTTAAGGAATGAATCTGAGGTCAAAGTAAGATAAGAGGTGCTAAGGTTTGCTTGTTATTGCTAATAGTTGGGCTAATTTTATGGGCTAAACATGCAGGCTTATTTGTAGCCAGCTTCTGTGAGGGTTTCATATTCGATTAATCAGCGTGTTTGGGAATGATGAGTTAAAGTTAATTGTAATGTGTAACTTATACAGTATATTTAGTGGCATAAGCATTCTGAAAAGTTGAAAACTTAAGTTATACTGTAGCCTAAATGACAGGGAAGACTTCTGTACCGTTTGACATGTGCTGGATTAGTTATTGTTGGATAAAATCAGTAAGTTTTTGAAATTTGTTGTCAATAGTAATTGCAGGCCAGTCATATTGATATGTCAGATGTAATTGTGTGACCTTAACCACTCTTTAAACAATTGTTTGGGCTATTACCTAGGCTGCTGGACCAAGGGTAATACAAAAATTACGGTACCGATTTATTGATTCATGCGTAGAGCTCATGCTCTGTTTGCATGTCTTTTGTCACATTGGATCACCGCGACGGGTAGACTGCTTGGCCCCAGCACCTGTTTGCCACATAAAGATGGAGGCATACCGTTAAATGCCTTGCTCATGGAGACAGCAAGTAAGCTTACCGGCAAGCTTACCGTACCGGTAGTAATGATCAAATAATGGTTGTTTTTGCTAATGTACCGACTGGTATCTAATTGGTATTGTTTATTTTTAAGTGAGGAGCAAATGGTAGTTAGATAGCACTTCTTTTAGGGGCATTTTTTAAAAATTAGCCTACTATGCTAGGCTTATACTAGCCAACTGAAAGACCAAATCTCAACCAAATCGCTTGTTGTCAAATTTATTTGTTTCCGAGAATCCAACTAGCAATAATTCATTCCAAATTTTAATTAATTTTTCATTAGTTTTCAAAATAACTCGAAAAGTTGGTGTTCGCCCTATACCTCTCCAGCATAAATTAGAGCTTTTGGTCATCCACTTTTTTTGGCGCGAAATCCGTGACGTCACATGCAACCTTCCTATTGTATCGCTATACTTTCGACGGGAAGTCCGCACTCGCTTGGGAGTTGCCTTTTTCGAGGTTTATGGGCCACCTGTCTTCCACATAAAGGCGGGGGCATCCCGTTAAGTGCCTCGCCCAAGGATACAACAAGCGAACTTGCCGGCTTGTTCTCCACAACCTCCCCTAAATGCTGAGCGCCAAGCAGGGAAGCTATAGATACCATTTTTTAAAGTCTTTTGGTATGACTCGACAAGGGGAATGAACCCCAGGTCTACCGACTGCAAAGCGGACGCTCTAACCACTACACCATCGCGTCGGTAAAAGGAAGAAAACGCCACTGTCGCTTGCAGATGTCATTACTGACAAGATTTCAACCCTACTACAATAAGAAGTCAGGTTTTTACATGATGGAATATTTAAACTGCACCAGACAAAACAGCTGATAATGAATAAAAAAATAACTTTATGGTCTTGTCTTGTATCATTGATTTTCTTTGCCATCAGCAGTCCCGTAGCACTCCAACTTCGCCCCCCCCCCCCAAAGTAAGCGCAAGAGCCCCTGCGCACAGGTCATATCACTTTAGAGGTGTAAAATTGAAAAGCTGCATTAAGAAAATACACCACAATTCGTACATAAGTAAACAGGCTAATGTCAGAATAAAGCATGCCGATACCGATGGTGCAAGTCATAAAAAATTCGGCACCGATGCCAGAGTTCAGTAGGACATTTATGCAGACACTGCGAAACGAAAGCAATGACACTGAAAAACATGAAAAAGTTATAAAAACACAGTATCATTTAAATAGTCTGGAGCGAACCTTTTTGTTCGCAAATGCTGTTATGACATTGTCATAATCAAGAGATCGGGCGCAGTCATTTTCGATTGACAACATGGCTAATGAAGATAGTCTACTGTCTGTCATAGACGTTCTATTAAAAGTTTTGATCAGTTTCAATTTGCTGAAGCTTCTTTCAGCGCTGGCAACAGTCACGGGGCAAGTTAGTAAGATTCGAAGTGCGATGTACACATTCGGATACAATTCAAATAAATGAGTCTTTAGAAGATAGTTCAGAAAGTCTTGAGCCGTATTGAGATTGCGTTTTTTTTTGTAAAATTAAAACAAACCGCTGTAGCTCAGCGATCATTTCATCAGAATCAATGTCACCGAACTTTTTTTGGAACTCTTTACAGCAAGTAAGAAGAGCATTTTCTTGTTGCACAAGCAAAAGTTTGTCTCGTGTGTACAAAAACGAAAAGGCGGAAGAAACCTCACGTAACAAATTAAAGCGCTCCTTTATTGACATAATAGCCTGGTCTACTAATGGATAGAAAAAGTTGCTTTGAAATTTCAGTTCAGGAGTAGCTCGTTGTTCCTCTTCACCTTGGTAATCAAACAATCTTCTTTTCTTTCCACTTCTTGACGGAGGAAAAGAAGGATCAATATCCAATTCCTGTGCTATTTCAACAGCAGATGTTGCGGCACTGTCATAACCCGTTGTGCGATAGTTTTGCAAAAACTTTTTAGTTGCCTGGATTTCCGTTTCCATTGTATGAAGGGAGACTCCATACGATTGAAGAATCTTGCTTGCTTTATTGACTTGGAATAGGATATCATACCAAATAAACACCGACAAAAGAAAACTCCATTTTGATAAATGAGCTATCAACGATTTTGTTTCTGAGGCGGCTCTTCCATCTTTTCTTTCTATGGAAATGGCTTCCAAGTCTTTCAGTGCCAGCAACACCTCTTTTAAATTGTATCGAAGAGGTTTAATGCATTTAATTCTGCTTTCCCAACGAGTATCAGATTGTGACTTTATGGACAGCTCCACATGTTTCTTCAAAATTTCCCAACGCTGAGCAGAGGAAAAAAACAGCACATACAACCTTGTAAGTACTTCAAAAAATGTCAATGCTTCTGTCGATGAATTAGCACTGTCAACAACAACTAAGTTAAGGGTATGGTTTGCACAGGGCACGTAAACAGCTTTGGGATTGATGTCTAGCATTCTTGCTTGGACCCCAGAATGTTTTCCTTTCATGTTAGCACTATTATCATATGACTGACCTCGACAATCAGACAATTCGAGTTGCAGTTCGGTCGCTTTTTCTAAGAAAGCGTCCAACAAGCCTTTCCCAGTACTGTCACTTATTCTCAAGTAGCCAAAAAATGTTTCTTTAACAACAGCAGCTTCTTCATTACATAGTACATAACGGAGAATGACAGACATTTGTTCATGATGTGACATATCTGGAGTGCAGTCCAAATTTATAGAAAAATATTTTGCCAATTTCAATTGCTGTAAATTTTCTTTTTCAACTTCTGTCGCTAGCAATTCAATTAGTTCATTTTGTATGGTAGGACTCAAATAGTGATCTTTAGTGTTTTTATTCTTGATTCTGTCTTGAAGCTCTTTTAGGATCGGATCTCTTCTTGCCAAAAGCTCAAATATACCCAGAAAATTTCCATTGTGAGGAGATCCTAAGACTTCTTCAGATCCTCTAAAAGCAAGATTCCTTTCCGATAGAAACAAGGCAATGTCGATAAGTCTCTCTAAAACATTTCTCCAAAAG
The DNA here is from genome assembly GCA_963675345.1 of Trididemnum clinides. Classification (NCBI taxonomy): domain Eukaryota; kingdom Metazoa; phylum Chordata; class Ascidiacea; order Aplousobranchia; family Didemnidae; genus Trididemnum; species Trididemnum clinides. The sequence continues at coordinate 36,684,796 of OY776291.1, forward strand.
CGTCTTTCATTGAAAAAAATATTCATCTCGCGTTTGTCGATAGTGGATGAATTTCTTATCCCCTCAGCTAGCAACATCCATTGACTGTAGCATTCTTGGTGGGAAATGCCGTTTTCATGGTCTTTCAGTTTTTTCGAAAAACCCTCCCATGTATTTATACCACTACAAAAGGGGCTTAGTGTTTTTCCAAATAGCTTACAACAAAAGCAAAAAACTTGATCTGATTACCCAGAATAAACTAGCCACGACCGTGAAACACTTTCACCATTAGGTAACACACGTTTATAATGGTTGGAGGAAAAACGTCGCCTTGGAGTTGTGTTATTATATGGAAAATTCATTATTAGTTGATGTGGTCCACGCTTTACTATATCACATCGTTGAGCATCAGAAATACTTTCAGGCCATTTACATGGGCCATCAGGGATAGGGGTAAATTGAGATTCAGTTATTTTTGATATTGAAGGTTGCGTATTGGCAGGTAAATCACAACTTACATTTTCTGGAAATTCACAATCACTTTGATGCTGATCGTCATAGTCTTCTTTTTCTTGTACACTATAGTTTTCTTCATCCCTCTCGGTACTAGTGCCAGGTCTACTCTGCTCAGTAATCTTGAAAAAATCTGTCATCTTGGGCAATTTCGCTACAGCATCTCGAGCAGTGGCTGCTTCTTTTCTCTTTTGAGCACCACTTTTTGAACGTTTCATTCTATACAATGTCAATAAAATACTTTATCTGCACTCTGCAGTGTATATATATTGTCCCGGTATTTATAGCCAAACAGAATTCCAGACCATTCTATGATTGTTGCGTAACAACGGCATTGTTACGTCAATCGAATATTCAAGATTCTACCAGAAAATCAATCGAAATATTCTAGATTCTGCGAGATAAAATGACGTTGCATTCACTTATGATGTCACAAGCCAATTTCTTCCTACAGTTTAAATCGGTTGTAAACAAGTCTGCTGAACTGAAAATAGTCACGTAGCCAAAAAGCAATTTCAGACTAACTTGGGCCCCCAAAGTTGGCCTGGGCTCCCCCCAATTGGGGGGTTTGGGGGGCGGCTGCTACGTCTCTGTTGACATTCACAAAGAATGTTACAATTGTATTTTTAAAGATAAAGCTCTCCTAATTACACAATTATATTACTTAATTAACCTGCAATTTATATATATTTTGTGAAAACAAATACACCTAGCATCTACTGTACAGTTTCTCTACTTACACCAAAATCTTCGGAAACCTTGCGGTATGATTCACCATTCTCAAAAACTTTTTTGGCAGCATCATTATAGACAGACAGTGGCACAAGCCCATTGCTAGTCTTTCGCTTATATGTTCTGGGCATCATGTAGGCTAATAATAAAGCCAATAAAATATTTATTAAAATATAAAAATGTAGTAATTTACCAGCACAAATATTCTGCAAATCAAAAATGATTGGTTGATTTTAAAAGAACACCTATAGCATTTTGGCCTAAGCTTTTAGCCTGCCTTAAAAATCATAAGGTAGACTAGCTCACAAGTTACATACCAGTTTGCCTAGGCTAGTATTTTAAGCTACAATTCAAAACTAAAAACTATAGTCACATGTTGTTGTAATTTATCAATGCAAAATCAGTGTTGGGTAAGTTGTTACACTTTGTAACAACTTACCCAACACTGATTTTTCTCACTAATTCATTATTCCTGCAAAATCTGCTCAAGTTAATCCAGAGCTGCGTTTAGACATGTTAGTAGAATGGTTGAACATTTTATGTAACTTGAAGTTTCTACCAATACTCAACTGAGCGACCAGCTTTCACTATTTTCTCAAGATGCTCAAAATTTTACTTTTAGTGGTTAAAATAAACTTTTCCTAATAACTTTCAACCGACTGCAAAGATCATATTAATTTTTTTCCTCAAAGTTTCCACAAAGACAAGTTGCTAGCCCTCTTAATTCAAGCGATTTACGTCAATTATTTAAAAAGTTATAAGGGTTGTAACAACTTACCCATGTAACATCTAGCCCCGGTCTCCCCTACGACAGAAATTTCGCACTTCACTATCCAAAAAGATCGGAGTCAATACGTGTTTTGGGGACGGACAGAAGGTAATGATGATTAGAGTTAAAGTTGAATCAAAGTCAGAGTTAGTTGAGAATAGAAAGGGAAAATCAACGCTATACGGTGTAATTTGTTGTTGTGACGACAAGTTATTGTCGAGAGCTGTGATATGTGGTCATACGATTTAGATCTGAGAAGCATTAGGTTAACTGTTGTAAAAGTAGTTGTAAGTAGTGAACGAACTTGTAATAACTGTCTATTTGTTGAAGTGTTTAATTGGTTTTTGAATTATAGTAACGAAATATTTGATTTCTTGCAAGCAATTCGTGATTTCTAAATTTTTGTTAGTGGGAGTTCAGTGACAAACGCGAAAGTACATTAGGGGCTCCGCGATGACAAAAAGATTGAAAAGCACTGTTCTACATTCAACGCGAGTTCTGATATCTAAGAAAAACAAACAGAGTAGTTCGAAATAATAAGCTCAAGCGAAGTAGGTAAAGTAATAGCAATAAATGAAGGTTTTTGTCTTCTCAAAATGATAAAGTGTAGGAGAAGGCAAGCAACAGACCCATAAAAGTTGAAAAAATTGTCAGCGGTCGTTTTTTTTCGTTTTTTGTTGGTGGAAGCGGAAGCGGTGGAGGCGGAAGCGTTTGAAAAATAACCGCTTCCACATCCCTGCTTAATAGCAATTTTTCCTCCTGTTCGACTGTAATGAGTGCAGCTTTAAAAAGTATCACATTCTACCAGGTGTTTGTAGACTAGAGGATTAAACAATAAGAAATACTCATTTCATATGGTCCGATACATGTATGCTATTTCTGGCTGTAGATTATCCTGGTAACATAGCCTACAGTCGGTACTAAAATATTGTCAATGAAGTTTTTTTTAAAACTAAAGCGTAGCAAAGTACAAACAAAATTGCATATTTATTAGAAATCTAAAGATTTTTGGCAATTCTTTTTGCTCTCAGAGAAAACATTTTAATTTTTGCCGTTAAAAAAAGAACAACCGTTTGCATATAACGGAGAATATAATCGAGATTTGTGTCTTGCAATAAGTAACTTGAACTTTGGCTTTATAGTCGCTATTACACTGTCTAATTATTTAAAAGAATAACGTTAAGTTTATTGGCTTTGCAGTACTGACACAAACGGATGTGCTGAGTTATTGCAGTTTTGTTGACGTTTAAATTCATGCGCTCTCGCGATCAAGTGGCGGGAAGTAATACCTATGTATCACACGTCTGTACCACGCAAACAAGAAAGTTTATATAAGCGTAAAAGAGAATGATAGCCAGTTTATGCAAATGCTCACAGCAAATCAGCTGCTTCATCGGAAGAAGATAATAGTTCCAGGGTATTCAGGTCATATGTTTTATCTGAGTTGGAATTACCAAAATCAAAGAACTATTCATCACAAAATATCTGAATGACAGCTTCAGATACTGAAAACACATTGCTATTTGTAGTAGCTATTAGAGGTGGCCATGATCCGGCTGGGTTCCAAAAAAAATCGGGATTTAAGATTGAATCAGGGGCAAAAAATTCTACAGCTGTCAATTTTATTGTAAATGTATATGAATGTGAAAATGCAGCAAAAAATTTTTAAAGCCATTTTCCGAGTCTGACCTGGATCAGGATGTAGTTTTTTATGCAAACCAGAAGCTGTATCAGAATTCAAAAGTTGTGCCGTTGAATTAAGATTGGGTTTGGATTCTAAAAGTGATAACTCCACCTACCTCTGGTAGGTAGCGATATCGTTATAGCTATATCGTCTGGTAGATACAGTATATCGTTATTGTCGCCTGATGCCAGATTCAGTATTTTCATGGGTGCGTATAAATCAATTTCACGTGATGTCATCACCACTTGTGGAGCTTTTCAAAGTTTTGTTGGAGGATCAACAGCGGATTGTTTGCATAGAATTTTTCACTGTAGACTTTTGTTATCAGTTCATTTTGTTGACATGCTATCGCTTCAAGTTGCAATTTTTCCGAAATCGCAAAGATCGACAATGCAGCTAAATATTAAATCGCACATTCGCACCATACTTAGGGTAAGCACTTTTTCTATCTTGCTTACTAATAATACCTTTATAGAGCTACTAGGGTCAAAGCTATAAATTTTGGGAAAAGCAGCGATTCTTTTAACTCCTCTGAGCAGACCTTTTTTGTACTGTATTGTCCATGTTTATTCTCCGTCCACGAAAAAGCGAATTGTATCGCTATATTTTGGACGAGACGTCCCCATTCGTTTGGGAGTTGCCATTTCCCAAATGTCTGAGCCACCTGTCTTCCACATAAAGGTGGAGGCGTCCCGTTAAGTGCCTTGTTGAAGGACAAAACAAGCAAACTTGCAGGCTCGTTCTCAACAACCTCCCCTAAATGCTGAGCGCCAAGCAGAAGCTGTGGATACGATTTTTTCAAGTCTTTTGGTATGACTCGACAAGGAGAATAAACGCCAGGTCTACCGACTGCAAAGCAGACGCCCTAACCACTACACCATCATCTAAGCAAGGAAAAACGAACGTGCAACCTATTACGTCGCCAGCAGGGACTTGAGAAAGTGTGTTCCATACTTTCAAACTAAGAAAAACAAAAAGGGCCCCTTGGGTTTACGTAAGCAATGGATAAACCTAAGGCATAGCCATGACCTTGAAATCAGAAATTACATCAGAAAAAAGAGGCGCACCAAGTCGTGAAACTCTTATGTGCAGACAAAACATTAACTTTTTGTTACTGTTCACTCAAGTACCCGATGGGCAAAGCCGGCTTGTCCAGCTAAACCGACATTCTTTATCCCGTTATTACTGATGGGAGCCCTGCGGGCGGCTTTGAGATATACTGCAAAGCAAGAATTTTTCTTTGGGTGAGTGCTGCCTATTAATCTATTTATCATATATCTACACTATAAAGCAATGTGACAAAATCCAAAGTTTAAGAAAAATCAAAATGAAACCACAAACCTAAGAATTTGTAAAACTAAATCTAGAGAGAATATTTTGTTTGAAAATAAATTGGCATGATGGGCGCCTACTAGAATATCGTGAGGGAATTTGGGGAAGCCATAGTCGCTTTTGTCGCTATGCCAGAAACAAGGCAAATAGCGCAGCCAATGGCCACAATTATAAATAGTAAAAGGGACCGAACCAACTCGCAATAAGTTTATTTCTGTCATTGTAAAAACTGCAACAATTATTTTGTTTGTGTTTTGACCCCTTCCCCTTCACACTTTTTAAAAATATTAATGACAGTTTGTGGTAATATTTTTTGTTTGTAAGAATTACCAGTCGTAATTAATTGCGTAATCTGCTACTTGCAGTCTTAAATCATCAGTAAATGAGATCTATGACGTAATAAAGAACGTTCTTGCGTTTGGTCATATCAAGGAACTTTTGAATCACAGTGAGCAGTGAGTATTGTAGCACGTGCAGCAAGTTATCGCAAAAATTTGTTTAATAATTTTGGCAAACCTAAAGAATAGCATACGCAAAGTTAAATTTGGCCACTTCAGTCATGTCCAAGCGAAATTATGATCCAAAATATATTAAGTATGGCTTTACTTCTAATTGAACACAACGCGGAAATTCTATCACAGTGTGTGGTTGGCCTAAAAACGCTTTGTAATGCGGCTATGAAGCCTAGTTTGCTAAAGCGCCATTTGGAAAGGAATCACCCAAATAAAATGAATGCAGATAAGAGCTACTTTTAGCGATTGGCTGACAACGTTAAGCGTCAACGTACGGATAAAACGGGCCAAATGTAGCAGAAAAGTAAAGATGTAGTTGCGGCTTCTTATGAGATTGTTCTTTTAGTGGCCAAACAGAAATAACCTCATACTATTGCAGAGTGTCTTATTCTGCCTGGAGCTAAAATTTTAGTGAAGCGAGTTTTCGGAGAGCAAGCAATCGCAAAGTTAAATGCTGTTTCCCTTTCGGATAATACGATCAAGCGTCGAATTGAGGAAATGTCAGATGATATCGCCGACCAAATACTAGCAGAGATAAAGGAATCAAAGTTTGGATTTGCAATACCACTGGACGAATCAACAGATATTACCAATTATTGTCAATTACTTGTTTATGTCCGTTATGCTCAGACGAATATAACAAAAACTGAATTACTACTGAATCACGAAGTTTCTACAACTACGAAAGGGAAGGATATCTTGGATAGTTTTTTTAAGAAGAATGGACTAGACTGAAAAAATCTTGTTGGGTGTACCACAGATGGAGCTCCCTCAATGCTTGGTTGTAGGCCTGGGTTTTAGTCGTATGTTAAAGCTGTTTCGCCAAATGTCACGTCTGTTTACTGTTTTATTCGCCCTATGGACAAAAGTGCTGCCTGCGCAGTTGTTAGCTTGTTTAAAACAAGTAGTGAAAATCATAAATTTTGTTAAGGCATCAGCCTTAAATATCCGGTTTTTGAGCAGCTGTGTGAAGACTTAGGCTCGGAACATACCAGCCTTCTTTATCACACCGAAGTCCGTTGGCTTTCTCGGGGGAATGCTACTAAACGTCTGTTCGAAATGAAGAATGAGGTGCTATTGCTTTTTAAAGAGTTGGGTCACCCGTATTCCAAGGATCTTGAAAACGACGAATTTGTTCAAAGATTTGCATACCTTTCAGACATTTTTGAAGCTTTCAATATCGTAAATCTGTCGCTTCAAGGACGAAATGGGACAATCGTAGATTTTGTATCAAAGCTAGGTGCTTTCATTCGAAAATTAGATTTGTGGAAAAGGAACACAGAAAACAATCAACTTGGGATGTTCAAATGTTTGTCCTCTTTAAAGATGAAGTGTTCTTTTTCTGAAGAAATCGCTAGTCATCTTGCATCACTTAAAAGAGGAATTGGAACAGTACTTTCCAAAAGCGGCCAGTTATGAATACATAACAAATCCCTTTTCAGTTAAACCACATAACTTGGCTGTTGGAACCGGTGAGCAGGAAGAATTAATAGATTTGCAAGAGGATAATGAGGCAAAGATAAGACATAGAGATCGTCCCGCTATTAACTTCTGGCTTGACTTTGCTGCATCGTACCCTACGCTGGCCTCTCGTGCTGTTTCACAGTTGTTAACATTTCCATCAACGTGGGAATGTGAGCAAGGATTTTCGACCTTTCTAAACATAAAATCAAAAAAGGGTAACCGATTAGTTGCCCCTCAGCACGATTTTCGATGTGCCGTTAGCGAATCTATCAAACCGCGTATCGATCGTTTGGTGGACAACAAAGTCAAAAATCGCATTAAATTTATTTTGTGTATCTGTTTTTTATTGTTAAGTTTGTTAACATTGCTTTTTGTAGATTTTTAGCGTTACTTTTGAAGTGGTTAAACCTAGACTTGTCAATGCTTTACAGTCTTACAGCCAAATTTTATTAAAATAAATTAGTGGTACGCGCATTCAACGCATGACGTTATTTTGGTACACGATGGCAAAAAGATTGGGAAACACTGAAATAGAGGGACAAACATACCAGATAAGACTTTTAGAGCGATAACAGCAAGATTTTGGGTCAGAATAAATCTTTATTTTCTGCCAATCAATAAACAATGAACAAAATCCAAGATCACATAGCCACAAAAAACAACTTTCGCTAGGTGACGACAAACAATAAAAAATGCACCGCTTGCATAATCATGCAAGTCGTAGCACTTACGATCCAGTTTCACACAAACAAAACACAAGCAGAGTGGTAAAATTAACTGGCTGTTGAAGCACTGCATAACCTAAATTGTTAACAAACAGGTTAATGTGATGCAGCTTTACTGTACAATGCTGTGAGTTTACTTCTTTTTAGTACTTTTTAAAAAACTTCGTCGTTTTTTCGCCTTTGGACTGGATTCACTGATAACCTGCGAATACATAATTATCTTAGTTTCAACATCGGTAAGGTCAGATAGTTAAGTTAATTTTCGTTTTCTTCGGTCATCAAAAACCCTTACGATTTGATGTAAAACAACTTGTGATCAACTCAACACACGGCTGCCAGCTTTACCACAAGTGGCGGCTTATCAGTAGGAATCGTGTAACTACAGCTTTCCTAATAAATTAAGCACGATTATAATCCTTGAACTTAGAATCAATCACTATTCTCTCGCTTCTGCATATATATTGAATTTCTGTAAATAAAAGAAAGCAAATTGAAAAAAATATGTGGAACTGGGGTGCTCAACGGTTCAAGGGTGCCTGGTGCACTGCAATTAGAGCAGTGCCGGTCTACCTATTGGAGTGGAAGGTATGTGCGGGTGTTGTACCATTACTGCCAAAGTTTAATATTCATAAAAGCTTAGTCACTATCACATGCTGCGGTGCAGCCCTAATCAGGACTATTAAGACGGCAAAGGAACAACGCCCACCCACAGCTAGACCAGAACTGCTCGAAATACAGTGCTTCTGCACGCGGATTGGCTATATTTCTTTACCATCCCGGTGCGCTACGAAGGAAAATTGGAACTGCTGAGAATCAGTTATAAAATCGTTTCAGTTCATTTACTTTATTTCTGTTCATTCAGTTTGAATACCAAATGCCGTATGTTGCTACTAGACACGGCAAGCTTTTCTCCGACTCAAATACTTGATTTGAATTGTATTATCAATATATAAATATGTTTACACGGTCAGTGTCAAAGCATTAAAAAAACTTAAGTAACAGCACCCCTTTAAATAATAGGAACGAGCTACCACTGACTAGCTCAGTGCACTTCAAGCAGGGGAAGTTGGTAAACATGCTAACCAACAGCCGAGCGTGGTAACCTAAGAAGTTAAACTATGCTCTTACCTTACTGAAAGCAAACCAAAGATGTGGAATGTATCTATCTATACTATAAGCAGAGTTATATTTGGCGTGCGTAATATAGCTTTAACTCATCCAAAATTACTAGGCGTACATACACGAAACTCCCCACGATTGATTACTACCTCGGAAAGAGGGTCACAAGGGGTTCGTGACCTCATGACAAGACAATTTTTGTAGAAATTGCATTTCTTGACAGAGGAAAACGGTTTCTTGAGTGAACAAAAGTCAGCCCCCAACTTACAAGTTTGCAAGCAATTTTATCTCTTTGATAAAAATTACGTCACAATTAACGCCTTATTAAAAACTAAGTTGATTCTATTTGAATAAGAAATTGAAAATGCCTGTATAGGGCGAAATCGATTTTTCATATAATATAATAAAGTAGCTCAGCTGATCTAGTGTACCTTGATTTTATCTAAAAACTAAGTTTTCATATTCTCAAAAAATGATGACTGCAGAAACGCGCTTAAAAGCTTTTTTGGAAAATATGAACTAGCTGATTCTAGTAAAAAAAATATTTAAAAAATTTGAGCTTTTTTAACGATTTAAGAGGCAATTTTTTTTAAGAGTTTTTGAATTTTAAGCATTTTTTTTTGAACGCTTAGAAAAACTCTGTAACTTCATTAGGCTGTATGTTATGATTATAGCAAAAAAAGCAGCAGGCAGCACTTGCACTTATTATCCCCTTTTATTTCGAAAGCTAACGTTAATTGCTGAGATATTGCTTATAAAAACAAAGTGATGCGTCACAATTGGTTCAGCATGATGTTACATTTTCTGGATAAACTGATTATCTGTTGAGGACTCTTTAAATTTATGAGTAGGACATCAAAATTCGGGGCACTTTGGCGCACTAACAATTTTAAATTAGTTTTTCTCCCTGCGCTTAGAAAAAAGTATAAACGAATAATTCTAACTAATCAGCTGTTTGTAAGCTAGACTACTTTTGATATAAAAATAGGGAGATTGGGATTAAAAGCATAGCTAAAAGTGAAAATATTCCAAGTTTAAGAAAAAATCAAAATAAAGCAATGGGCTTGTCAATGCATAAAATTGATTTTAGAACAAACGTTTTTACTTTAAAATGGGTTAATAGACGTGCCGGGATAGGATGCGCGGCTTTGGTGAGGAATGCACGATCCTTTCTCTCGCTGTGGAGTAATTAGGGCAAATAACACAGCCAAAAAACTGAATATCACTAATACAAAAACGAAAGGGAGCGCATCAAATCATGAAATAAGCTCTTCACTGCACGGTTTATTTCCGCAATCGTCAAAACGATCACCACTTACCAACGTTGACAAAGTAAAGCTGGCGCAGCCACCTGAACTAATACTTTTAAATCAGCAAAGTAGATGGTTATTCTCGCCTGGGCACAGTTGCATTGTCTTTATAAAAAACACTTTTGCTATTTTGCTTGATAATACCTTCACCGAATCATAAGAGTCAAAGCTAAACTTTGGAGAAAAAGCTTTTTTTAAACTTCACTGAGTACCTCTATGTAAGGTACTGGAGACATAACGCATAGCCAACAGGAACTTGGGAAAGTTTAAGAAAAAATCAAAAGAAAACGACATTGCTGTGCGATGTTGCTCCGCACAGAAGACATTTTTTCTATCTTTCTTCGAAATGAGTTTACATGCCTACAGGGGACAGCGTTAAAAAACTAAGCTAAACACAAGACACCTTTGATATCCTGGCTATGCGTAAGCAATGAACAGAGTACATAGATCCAAGTCCCTCCGAGGACCTTAGTCACAAATTCAATTATGAGAGAGAGAGTTTATTTATTATTGCTTTTGCGCACCGACACAATAATCACAGTAATAATACAAAAAGAAAAAAACACTGGTAGTAAAAGCCAGAAAGCATCGAGGAACCTTTTGGTGGTTATCGGGTCGGGAACCCCCTGATCTCAGCAGACTTAGATGTTAGCGAAAGCCATTAACGAACACTGCTACAATTTGAGTAAATTGTCAAAATAAGTTTGGAGTTAAGTTTTTAAGAAATAATAAAGAAAAAAAAGAAACGGAAGACAATAACAATCATGTTTTTTACACAATCCAATATTTTTGCAAGAGTTCCAATCCAATATTCTTTTAAAAATTTTACTTTATATGCTTTTCAAAAGAAACCCAATGCATGCTCTTTAATTTTGGATCGAGGTCACCCCATAGCTTTGAACTTCTGTGAGAATAACTTTTGGCAAAATAATTCATTTATTCGGGGGCGATAGTAAGCTGTCGAATTTATCAACCTCGTTGATGAATAGTATTTATCTAATAAAAAGAGTAATAGAAGTTTTTAGGCTATTGATTATGATGAAGTCGATGCATAAAGTTAGCTAACTCAAGTTGATATAAGTCTTCTACTTTAAGCACTTGAAGTTCTTTATACATTGTGAAATTTGCGTATATAAGTCGAAACAATATTATTCTCAAAATTTTATTAAGCATTTCCCGAATTATTTCTTGTGAAGTTTTATTTGCTTTTGCTTACGCAGTAATTCCACAGTGAATTATGCTGTAAACAAGACTGTAGTAAAGCATGCAAAGAGTTTCCCTTGAAACAAAATTGCACAATTTGTAAGAGCCCCGTGCATCTGGCAAGCTGCATGGACAAATAGTTTATTTGCGATGTCCATTTGAGATTATCGTCAATAAATAACCCAAGGTATTTGACAGTGTGTGCTCTATCAATAGTAATATTGTTAAAAACTAGTCCAACGTTACACTGACAAGTTTTAAGGGGTTGCTTGTTTGATATCATGTAGTTAGTTTTTGAAAAATTTGGGCATAGCTTATTTTGAGGGATAGTTAAATAAAACTCAAGAGTTAACTTACTTGAGTTCTATTTAAACTTTGTGTTCCAGGGTTTTCAGATTCTTATCAGCCATAATCAAGCAGGTGTCATCGGCAAATAATGTGTCAGAATTGGAAATCAACTGGATGTCATTAATGTACAATACAAAAAGTAGCGGCTTAAGGCAAGATTCCTGGGGTACCCCACATGATACTTCAGATATATAAAGACATGAAGTTACCTACATTAATATATTGATATCTGTTATTTAACAAACTTGTTAATAAATCCAGAGGTTTACCGCGAATTCCAAAGTTACGATACAATTTATTTTAAAGAACGTCATGATCAACCGTATCAAGTCCTTTGATAGATCCAAAAACAAAAAGCATGTATATAAATTTTGATCAATATTGTTTATAAACTTGTCATATACTGAGTTGGTTGCAAATATAGTTGAAGAATTTTTCCCAAAGCCAAATTGGTTTTCACAAAGCAGATCATTTTTTTCAATAAAATTAGTGATGCGGAAGTTAATTAATCTTTCCAAAATTTTATCAAATTGTGAAGGGGTGATAATTAGAAGCTTCCCTACGATCACCCTTTTTAAAAATTGGAATAACTTCGGCGATTTTCAAGCAGTTTGGGTACATAGACGCCTTCACTAAAGCAATTGTTCATCAATTTACAAAGAAAAGAAGATATTATTGATTTACTAATTTTTATAAATTTAGTTTCGTCGTTTGTATACTTGATTACTTTTGAATCTTTAAACGAATCAATAATAATTTTATTAATTTCGTTCGGACTCGTTGAAGTTAAGAAAAAATTGATCACGCCTATCGGCGCTGTTGCGTTCATATCATTCGCGTCAACTATGGGAATGGTCTCAGCCATTTTTTCATTGTGTTGGCAGAGTATGCATTGAGACTTTCAAAAATAGCAGCAGGATTAGTTATCACGTCACCTGGCTGAGTATTGAGTTGGTTTGTATAAATTTGTTTAGCCATAAAGTTTACCGATTTATTCACTATTTTCCAGATTTTTCTGCTATCACTTTTGTTCTCAATTATTAATTCATTGTAGTATTTTTATTTCGCTTTTTTAATCGTTCGATTTAAAACATTACGATACGTTTAATAGTTCTTGTATTTTGTTTCTTGATATGCTTTACAAATCGATTTGTACATCTTATGTTTGGTTTTAATCGAACAGAGAAAACTCGAGGATAACCCTGGTTTAGTCTTTAACGTCCTTTCTTTCCTGGTAGCTAATTTACGCAGGTCGTGTTTATTTACCACACTCAAAAAAGAGTTAGTGAATTGTTTAAACTAATCGTGGATTGTAGAGTCAAACAAAAATGAAGATGCATTTAAAGTTTGATTTAAGTCTTCGATAAAATGTTTAGCCTTAAAATTTTTCAGTCTAGTTTCCAGATTTGATAAGCGTTGTTTTTGAAGTGCTTTACAGTAGGAATTAAAGTGAAAACAAAATAGTGATCAGAAATGTCGCTAATTGCTATGCCTGGCACAAGCTGGTTATTTCAGTTGTTATAATAGATATGACGCTAGCAGGATATGCTGACGCTTGCAGAAATAGCCCCACCACAGCTGCTCAGAGAAAATACCATAACCCAGTTTGTAAAGAGTTTAGGCCGACAAAACCAACTTCTGCATAATCTGGTGACAGCAGGCCAGCAAGATTTGGAGCCTCAGCGACTCCTCTCACGGCGTCCCTTTATTCACCACGCTTTTGCGCAGTGTTGTCCAGTTCTAACCTCCAGGACAATTGGAGATTTCATGAAAAACAACCAGCCCACCTGGGCAATTTACAACAGCTCCCAAGCATAGCAGCTTTAGCAGATTCCAGCTTACCTCGGAAAGCTTGGGTTGTATTAAATCGTCTTTGAACTAGAGTAGGAACGTTTAATTACCATGTGTTCCTTTTTTGGTCAGCGTTCATCTTCACCCGGCGAGTGTAGCACACAGGACTAAATTGCTCACCATGTTCTTTATAATCGCCCCACTCATAAACCACCTTAAGCACTGTATCTCGATATCATCTATAACAGAGGCGGGCAAACGTTTTAGTCGGAGGGCCGCATTGACCATTCAAGAGTTGGCTGAGGGCCAGTGCTTAAAATCTTGCAATAGTTGTATGCAATGCAAGAGCTTGTAATAGCTTAAAATCTTGCAATGAAGTATTACAGGGCTTTGACAATGATGTTGTCCACAAAAAAGGTCATCATCTTCTATTTGGACGGAAAGTGCGCCAATTCAAACTAAGAATTGTTTAGCGGCTCTTTCAGTGATTGCTTCTATTGTTTTTGGTTCTTTAGCATGGCAAGTGCGACCAACCCTGTCTTATTAAATTAAATACATGGAAGTTTCTATAAGTGTTGGCGGGCCGCACAAAATGCTCTGGCAGGCCGTAGTTTGCCCACCCCTGGTCTATAAGAAAACCACCTCCTGGTTTCCGAGACTTGAAAGCGTGGCAGGAATACGAGATAATTCCTTATTTGCAAGAAGAAGCAAGCGCTGAAGTAGAAACACTATTTTCATTTAGATACCTAAGAGAGCAGTACTTTGCAACAGGCCTACAGCAATCTTTTCCCTACAATTAATACATGAGATGAAAAAAGCACAAAAAATAGACATATCAAAAAAGTTTTATTAAACTTGATCTTAAAGACGGTTTAATATCTCATAGCCTCGGAAATCTGTCAACTATCTTTCTTTGTATGCCGCTGGTCTAACGCGTTTTTAAAAATTTTTCCTTGGCTTCTAATCAGTGCTGTTTTTAAGCCCCAGCCACTGCTGCGGCTGTAATGAGCCCAATACCTGAAAAACGTAGGTCTATGTTGTTTCAAAGTACTCTCTGCGTTGTTTTAGATATATAAAGAGAAAAACGCAAAGCGTTTGTAGATACACAAAATTTAAACGTATTGATTAAAGCTTATTGAATGTCGTAAACACATCATGTTTTGGGTCAAAGTCACCAAATTAAATAATTTTGCAACGTGTTTCATGCGTTCTCACATTTAAACGTTGCTCACCAGGTGCTACATTCACTGTTAATACCAGCAGCGTTTTTAGCGGGGACCCGATAAATTAGTAGCGGTTGAAGATTTTGTTGCTGTACCACCCTCCATAAAAAGGCACAAATGAGCTTCTGAAAATTTGGGACAACAAATCTATTCAAAACAGGGCACTATAATTGCTTTCAAGCTGATGAGTAAAAAGGAGCACAACCAGACCGTAACCCCAATAAAATTAATCTTTTACACATCTGTGTTGATCCTTGATTGTTGATTTGACATCGGACTCGATCAACCTCTTAATGGCCATGTTCAGGAAGGCTATTTTTACAAACAATATCTTACAAAAGGTTGCTTCTCGCAAGGCAAGAAAAGTAAAATTGACGTAATAAAAAGCTGTGCAATGTTTAGTGTGACATTTTTCTGTTGTTAGGCTATGCTTGTACCATTGCGCTTTAAATTTGGAAAATATTGTGATACAGGACTAAGTAATTTTTGCTGAGAATACAACATGTCCATCAATTGGCTAATATAGGCTGTATAACAGTAGCATATTTACAAGGGGCATTGTGTCGTGCCTCTCAGTAGGCTTTTGCAAAAGGACTTCTACCACGAATTGATCTCCAAAAAAAGGTATCAAACTTAAAAAAAGACTGGTTGACGCAAATGGGTTCCAATCTCATGTAAATCTCAAAAAAAGGTCAGTAGCTACCAATCCGACGCTGCCTACCACTTTCACCCTTTTGCAAATGCTCGGTACGTCATTGGCTACAGAAAAAAAGCTCCACAGTTTCGTTTGGGAATGGATTCTGTAACAACCTTAAGGTTAAAAGAAATAAGTCGTTATCTGATACATTATGGAATTTATCTTCCAACTGTGAGCGGGTGGACACTGTATTTTGCCCCCATTTTGCTTTAACAACTAGCCAAAAATGTCAGCTTAATTAGTTTGTAAGCTGACATTTGAAAACATAACGATCTTACCTGAATTTTACCCAAAAAACATTCATTTTTGACAAAACTCAGGTAACTATTAAAAATAAGGCTTTTACTAGATTTCATAGTTTATACTCACCTCGCCCACCACCCTTTAAAAAGTTCTGGGTACGCTAGTGACTACCCTCGGTTAATGCCAGTAGACTGTATCCAAATCTTTTAAAATAACTTCCTTAAGGGTCATGTGATAGCCAAACATTTCTTTAACTCAAATGCGCCAAAATTATTTTCTTGCGATTACCAAATACCGCAGTATTTTTTTGGCGGAACTTTTGTTTTGGCTGTACCGGCACCGCGACACCTTTTTAGCCATGTACCGAGTACGGTACCGCAGTACTTTTAAAGTACCGACCGCCCACCCCTGATCATAACGGATGTTTTTAAATATGGCTAAAAAAGCGAAATGTAAATGGACGTTCTAACCATTTAGCTGTTGCTACAACTTACGCTGCAAAGACATGAAGTCAACGCTAATTTTAATAAATAGTTTTTGACATTACAAATGCTACGGCACGATCTGTTGGTTGGTCACTAGTTTGGTGCAGTGAAACAAGTTCTTACCTTGCCAGATTAGTTTTTCATAACTAGAGATGTACCGATACCACATTTTAAGCCGATACCGATACTACTACCGATACCAGCATTTAGAGCCGACACCGATACTGCCGATACCACTGATACTTTTTATCTATTGAGCACCAGCAATAAAAGCTTTTGTAAGCAGTACCAAAAAATGTATTTAGTAAATCTAGCTTTTTATTGCATTTTGAATTTTTCTAGGTATTTATCTGTCATTATTCATTATAATATTATCGCAAATCTGTAAAAGAAAGTTGAACAAATCAAGCCGTACTTTTTTATAGCAAAATACTAAAACAATGGATTGAATACTATTATTCAAAGAAAATAGGCTTACCTTAAAACCACAAAAGATTAAAAAATAAAATAAAATGAGAAAGTAACAATGTCGTAACCAAAAAAAAAATAAACTTGACAACAAAATGAAAGCACCTCGGCAAGTGAAAATTTACCATAGACGTATTAATAAAAAAGTATTTGCCAGTTGCAGCTATTACCACACAAACAGCACTCACAAGTCAAAACTAAAAATATACACTACCAAACTGCAGCTTTTCTAGCAAAAAAAACAGCTTGGTAAGTCAAAACTGAAAAATGTGTTTACCATACTTAAAAGAATGAAAACCATTCACAAACTGCACGCTCGTTTTATCAATTAAACTGCCTTCATATTAAATTCAAAACTAAAAACTTCTCATCACTCCCTCCTCTCAAAAATTCGTTGTTACATAAATTGTAGGTAACTTTTTTGGCATCAGTAGCTTTAACATTAAGAAATTTCTATACAATGCTTTTATTAGAAGTGATTTTTATTAACCACTTCCTCTGAAGTTAAAAGAGAAACTGAAATTTGTAGAATACTTTTAATATGTATATTTATATAAACACAATATTGAGTGTTACACGATGTTTGGGTCCTGTTTGGAAAACCGCCCTCTTTGTGGTCATTATTGATACACTACAAATCATTAATTATGCTACAAATGCAATCCAGTTCCAGGGGGGAACAACACTTTTTTATATTTATTTTGTGCTTAATAAGTATGGGTAGGTATCGGCTATATTTAACCGATACCGATACTACTACCCGATACCATAAAAATAGGCCGATACCACCGATACCGATACTAAAGTATCGGCACATCACTATTCATGACAACTGCAT
The DNA here is from genome assembly GCA_963675345.1 of Trididemnum clinides. Classification (NCBI taxonomy): domain Eukaryota; kingdom Metazoa; phylum Chordata; class Ascidiacea; order Aplousobranchia; family Didemnidae; genus Trididemnum; species Trididemnum clinides. The sequence continues at coordinate 36,702,231 of OY776291.1, forward strand.
TTACTCAAAATCATGGGTAGCCTACCTTGTTTTAGATTGAAATGTCTTATGCTGGTTCAAAGATAAATCATACCTGTGAAACACGAGATGGCGTGCTGAGACCACTCGCTGTAGAAGCTGTCAAGTTCTGAAGCCGTCCCAACCACTGCTTCATATCATCCTGAAGGCAAAAGATATGTTAAAATAACTGCTACCAAAGGTGAGCTGTTTTAAACATGCAACAAGGGGTGACAGCGCACTGAGTGGTTGGTAATTGACAAAAAAATAAATAAAGTCCTAAACTTCGTGGCAAAGCAAGAATTCCGAAGAAAAACGATAAAGTGGTTAGGCCATCTTCACTAAATATAAGACCAGATAGAGGACATAAAAAAGAACGAAGTTGGACACGATATCAGGAGGAGTGGAGTCGTTAAAGCAATAAAAGAATTGAAGTCGGGCAAAGCGGAAAAATATGATGGTATTCCAGCGGAATTACGTACGCGAGAGAAAAGAGGCAAACGGACTTCCTAAAAGGTATTTGAAATCACTTGAAAAGAAACCACACACAATGAGTGAAAGCATTACACAGTATCGTTGATTGCATTTGCATTTCCGGTAAAATAATGCTATTAGCCTTGCGGAAGAAAATGAAAATAAATCAATTTGTGGTAATGATTGCCATGAATTCAGTGCTGGCCTCGGGATAAAAGAGGTAATAGCGATTATGCGCATACTTAATGAAAAAAAGGGAAAGTGTCGGTAGGCCCACAAGATTTGTTTATATGCTTCGCAGACTAGAGAAAGCGTTCGATAGTGTTAAGTGGGAAAGAAAGATGGATGTTCTAAAAAAGTAGCATTAGATTGGAAAGACCGACAAATCAGAGCAATGCTGTACAAAAAACAAGTAATATCAGTGAGAATATAAAATGAAATTTATTCCAGTTAAAAGCACCTCAAGTGAGAATATATGTACAGGGTGGCCGAAAAGTCCCAGGACACTCTATGTCAACCAGGAATCATATGCCAATATGATTAGAAAGTGGTTCATTTCCAAGTTAATAGAACTTGGTATTAAGGATCGTGTATGGCCACAGCAAGATGGTGCACCTGCACATTTTGCACTTCCTGTGAGAGCGCTGCTAAATGCAGAGTTTCCTGATCGATGGATTGGCCGCGGATCAAATTCTTTTGCTTGGCCACCACGAAGCCCCGACTTGACCACTCCAGACAACTCATTATGGGGTTTTATTAAAGGTCAAGTTTCTGGTATTAGATACGAAACCATTGATCAGCTAAAGCATGCGATAATTGCAGCTTTTGCTAGCGTATCAAGGAATTCTCTCCAAAAAATGGCACAAAGAACATGGAGGCGAATGGAATTGTGCAAGAACAATGAGGGCCAACATACTGATCCCCTAGACCACTAAATTACTCTAGTTGTTTTCTGCTTTGTTTCTAATAAAGTTCTCTTTCTTGTTGAATATATACGTTTCTGTGTGTTTCATTAAAAAATACTGTGTTTTATTAAAAATACATGTATAGTGTCCTGGGACTTTTTGGCCACCCTGTATATAGAGGAAACAAGAGCAATTGAGAGAGGTATGAGCAGAGATGGCAGCAACGAAGTAGTTCTACGTAAGTAAACTACTAAAGTAGGTTTTCAGTAAATGAACAAGTTTCATTTTTTAACACTTCTACTTTTACTAAAGTAGATGGAGTAGAAAGTAACGCTACTTGGGTAGTTAAAACTTTTGCTAAAGTAGATGCTAAAAATTTGATGTTCTGTTGAATTTGAATGCTGTCTGTATGCTAGCGTAAGAAAGCGCTTTGAATTCAAGGTTTGATCTTCTACAAATCCTTTATTGAATTGGAACACCTACCGCTGTTAAATGTTTTTAGGTAAGGTGCAACGAGTCATTTTCAGTGGGTCATGTTGTGATACCTTTTGATTTTAAAGCTTTTTTGTGCCAGAAGAAATTTAAATATTTTGAAGCGTTAAATTTTTGGCAGTTTGTTTTATCTTCCCAAGCATCCACTAGTTTGTTTGCAAACCAGCTGTTCTTGTCAAGGTAGTGCAAAAGGGAGTATTTACCCTCCCGAAACATTTATCCAAGTTTTGTTTTAGGCTGAATTTTTGTAGTTTTATCTAAAAAAATTATTAAGTAAAAACTTCAGCATATAACTTGAAAATCTGCTTCAATATTACCCATTTTCTCCAAAAATGACGAAAAAAGTCATGACCACAAAAGTCGATCGATGACTTAGAAATTTTGCTCCTTCTCCATCACAAATTTTTAGCTGATCACGCCACTTGGCTCTAGTTTTGTAGGATAAATTTAAATATCAAAAAGATCTATACCTTCTTTCGGAAGTACATAAAAGAGCATTGGTCTCATCTAGTCGCTCCAAGTTTTAACCACATTTTTAACAAATGTTATAAGTTATTACAAGCATGTGACAACTATAAAAATTATAGTCAAATAGACCTCCAAGTAAAAGTTGTAATTACTAGAAATACACCAACGTGTTGGTACCCTGTTGTACCATTCAGGTCTAGATGACGGGATCCAATCATCGGCATTGACTATCTAAAAAGGTTACCGGACAATAGGGTTCAAATTAGTCGATGCCGTAAGGTTTACAGACAACCAAGCGATTGTCAAAGGCTCAAGGCAAAGACTACATAACTTGATGAATAAATTCAATGAAATGCAAATAAACATAAAAAAGTAATACAAATATCAGCAAAACAAATAGGCCTGCAAACATCATGATTAATTGGCAAACAATAGAACAGGGGTCTCATTTTTAATATCTGCGAAAGAGAATTATTTAGCTTTTTGGTTAATACGTCACAAAATAAAATGATATAGACCTTGATATGGAATGTATTGCTAATGCTTCAGAGACGTCGGCAGTAAGAAAATTGGGCATGATAAGTTGGAGGTACGTAAAAATATGGGTGTTACTGTAGTAATGCAGTTAATTAGTTGCTGCACGTTTTTCTCCAGGCATAATTCTTGCGTTTGGCGAAAAAGACCCCGGCTTTTTTCTGTACCAAAGCAATAGGCTATAATTGCACGATTTAGGTTTTGCTCTCTTTAAAGATACCGTCTTATGTAGCGCAAACTCTTGCTTGATTTGTATTTCTTAATTTCGGAAAACCGCTACCACTCGAGAACGCGGATACAATTAGCAAAGAGTGTACATGGCGACCTACTTTTAGACTTTAAATTTAGGCAGCAATAATGGATAAAGAAAACAATCGGAAAGAACATCGTGCGAATAAATAAACAAAATGGAAGAGATGTTTTTCAAAGCAGCAAAATGGCTGCATCAATAATTTGAATGCACTCTTCAACATGATGGAATGTCAAAAAGTGGTAACAAAGTCCCATATAGAAGGGAAAAGATGAAAAGAAAGGAAAAAATATATACGTTCAATTTTGTGAAGAATCATGTCTTATGGCCAAACAAAGAGAAAAGCTGCAAAAAAAAAACGAGCCTGCTATAGACAAGAGAATTAATATAGCTAGATATAAACATGGCGCGGCACAATGATCTGACACGTTAGTAAGTTTAACAACGTCGAAGTATAGCAAAAACGGCAAGTGAATTGATATTTTCAAAATATACATTGCATGCCATATTCTAGTGTTGCTGCAAACAGCATGAACAATGCATCTGACACATCATAATTGTTTTTTAATTGTGCTATTTGCAGCACTTTGATTTTGCATTAAGTTGCTGCAATGACCTGAACGAGTGAACATCTCTTCTGTCGTGGCATTGTTAGTTTGTTTGTGGTTACCCCTCCTCTTCCTCGGGATGGAAGTACGGCATAAACGGCAATTCAGGTTCATGCCGTCAACCTGATTGAAATTAGGCTAGGGGAAAGGTGGCAGCCCATTTCGAACCAGTCTTGAGTGACTGGTAGCCCCACCACCAACAAGGCGAACTGCCACTGGTGGATACTCAAGAGTCGTCTGACATGCTGGGTTAGCAACTTCACGCATGGCACATGTATTCACGTAGCGCGGGTCGTGAGTACACCTAGCAATTGGAAAGTCTCTCTAATGCTCTGTGGAAACCGAATGTGCCCACCCGGAAGGGTATCCACTTATTCCGATGTTCAAGGGCCTGCTAATCAGCAAACGTCCTTTTCAGGGCACATCATCAAAAAGTTCCGTGGGCCCTCAATACTACAACTGAACATCAAAGGCCTCACAGCTAGCAAGATGAACGTTCTTCATCACCTTGCTACTCAGCTTGAGGCATTCCTCATCCTACTACAGGAGACCCACTGCATATCTGCAGAAAAGCTAGTGCTATCAAACTATCAACTAGCTGGGTTTTCCCTAAGCAGGAAGCATGGCCTTGCCACGTTTGTCCATGAGCGGATAAAATGGACCTTATACGATCAATCTCCCACGACATCGGAGACTGAGTGGTTGTGCGTGGATGTTGACGGTTATAAAATCGTTAACATCTACAAACCTCCGCCAACGCGGTTGCAAGTTTCCGACCTTCCAGTGTTCACTCACCCTTGTCTTTATGCGGGTGATTTCAACTGCCCCCATGTGGACTGGGGTTATAACACCAGCAGCACGGATGGAGACTGCCTACTGGCCTGGGCAAGCTCCAATAATCTTGCCCTTCTTCACGATCCCAAGGATGAACCTAGCTTTCATTCTGGGCGCTGGAACATTGGCACTAACCCGGATCTTGCCTTTACCATCGTCGGTTCTGATAGTCGCTTGCCTTATAGACGCGTCTTGGAGAAGTTTTCTAGGTCACAACATCGACCTTCGCTTATAACACCACCAAGGCTTTCCCTCCCAGTACCGGGAAGGCCTGTAAAGCGATGGAACTTCCGCAAGGCCAACTGGAGCCACTATAAGTCCTTGACAAACAAGCTTGCAAGGAATTTGCCATCACCTGATTCAACAAATGTGGATTAGGCCTACCAGGACCTTTGCAATGCCATCAGCAAAGCAGCCAAGAAAGCTATCCCACGCGGTCGTTGTAACACCTACATACCGTGTTGGGACGCTAAGTGTGAGGACCTCTACCAAACGTTTCTGCAATCTCCTGCTGGAGACCAGTCAAGCAGGGCTGCTACAGCCCCAATAACTTGACTTGACAAGAAACGCAAAGACCGATGGTCGGAGGCAGTCCGAAACATCGACTTCTCACACTCAAGCAGAAAAACATGGAGCACAATTAACAATCTTACTGGCAGGTCGCGACACAGCCCCCGTAACTGTCCCGTTTCAGCTAACGCCATTGCTGCTCAGCTGGTGTTGATCGTGAGTCGTCTCGACTCATTTCTCAAGAAGTGTCTGACCGTTGAAGGGCTTTGATACCATCTCCAGTGAATCTCTCTGGCGACTTCTCGTCCAGAGAATTCGCTGTCGCTCTCCAACACGTTAAGCCAGGGAAAGCTCCGGGCCCTGACTCTATTTGTCCGGAGCTTATAATCCATGCTGGAACTGCTTTGAAGTCCTGGTTACGTGGCTTCCTCTCTTCCTGCTTGCGCCAACTCAAAATTCCCAAAGTCTAGAGAAGAGCACTTGTAGTTGCGATCCCAAAGTCAAAGAAACCTGTAGAAAACCCAAAGAGCTACACAGTCCCATCTCCTTGCTCTGTGTCCCCTACAAGATCCTCGAACGACTGATCTACACTTGTATTGAACCTATTGTCGACCCCCTGCTCCCAGGCGAGCAGGCTGGGTTTCGACATGATAAATCGACAGTGGATCAAGTTGTCTTACTAACACAAAACATCGAGGATTCTTTCGAGGCAAAAAAGCAGGCCGGTGCTGTGTTTGTAGATCTGACAGCTGCATATGACACTGTCTGGCATCGTGGCCTCACCTGCAAGCTGCTGAGACTTCTCCCGGATAAGCACATGGTTCGTATGATTATGGAACTTGTCCGGAATAGAAGTTTTACTCTTACTACCGGTGACAGCAAGCGAAGCAGATTGCGACGTCTGAAAAACGGCGTTCCACAGGTATCGGTCTTGGCACCCCTTCTTTTCAATATCTATGTGTACGATCTTCCTCCAACGGTTTCCAGAAGGTATGCTTATGCCGATGATCTGGCACTGTTATACTCTTCTAATGACTGGAAGGACCTGGAGGGGGTCTTAAGCCAAGACATGACTACAATCTCAACATATCTCCAGACTTGGAGGCTACAGCTCAGCCACACTAAAACGGTGACAACGGCCTTTCACCTGAACAACAAAGAGGCCAAACGCGAGCTTAATGTCTACAACAATGGCAAACGCCCGCCATTCTGCCCAGCCCCTACCTATCTTGGAGTTAAACTGGACAGATCACTCACGTTTTGTCACCATCTTGAGGCATTGCGCAAAAAACTAACAACGCGCGTTGCACTGATGAGACGACTTGCAGGCTCAGGTTAGGGTGCTGGAGCTAAAACACTGCGTACAGCCGACCTATCTCTGGTCTACTCTACTGCGGAGTACTGTGCACCAGTTTGGTGTCGCAGTGCACACACTCGCCTCATCGATAGTGTTCTCAACGACGCATTGCGCATTGTCACTGGATGCCTGCGTCCAACTTCAACGGACTATCTACCCGTCCTCCAGGTATCCAGCCGGCTGAGCTTCGCCGATTAGGAGCAACGCTCTCCCTGGCATATCGTGGCAGCCTGGACCCGGCCATATTCTCTATGAACTATTGGCTGGGTCCACACACGGCTACAGAGAGAGACTAAAATCTAGACGCCCCTTTGTGCCCGCTGCACGGAAGTTACTGCAAGATCTAACTGAATTGGATATTCGTGCAGCTCAATGGACTGACTTTAAATGGAGCAAGGAATACTCGGAGTGTTCATCAGATCTCCGTGCTTTTATTCCTAGGACAAGCACTAGGCCAATGGGGATGGGCCAGCCCAGATCATCATGGGTCAGATTCAACCGCTTGCGGGCTGGTGTTAGGCGTTTTCAGTCGTTCATGCACAAATGGGGCCTTGCTCCTACATCGAATAGCGAGTGTGGCGCTGCAGAACAAACCGCAGAACACATCATTCTGACATGCCCCGTACATCGGGAACCTACAGGAATACGTGGACTGACGGTTTTGGATGTCGACACACGATGCTGACTGAGTACCATCACTGCCAGTATCCGAAAATGTGGATCCCTTCCAAAAGAAGAAAAAGCAACTTCACAATTGTAATTCGGTGAAGGACGAGTGGGCCACCTGTCTGCCACATAAAAATGGAGGCATACCGTTAAGTGTCTTGCCCAAAGACACAACAAGCAAGCTTGCCGACTTGTTCTCCACACTATCCGTTTTTTATGCTGAGCGCCAAGCAGGGAAGTCGTGAATACCATGTTGTAAAGTCTTTTGGTATGACTCGCCTTAGGAAATGAACCCCAGGTCTACCGACTACGATGCGGACGCTCTCACCATTACACCATCGCGCCGGTACCGTCATGGCATCGTTTATCAAGAACTGTATCGTATCAAGTGCTCCGTGTAGAAGAGTAGTATCGTCCATGTTTATCCTCCATTTGCGAGAAAGCAAACTGTATTGCTATATTTTGGACGAGACGTCCCCATTCGTTTGGGAGTTGCCATTTCCCAAATGTCTGAGCCACCTGTCTTCCACATAAAGATGGAGGCGTCCCGTTAAGTGCCTTGTTGAAGGACAAAACAAGCAAACTTGCAGGCTCGTTCTCAACAACCTCCCCTAAATGCTGAGCGCCAAGCAGAAGCTGTGGATACGATTTTTTCAAGTCTTTTGGTATGACTCGACAAGGGGAATGAATCCCAGATCTACCGACTGCAAAGCGGACGCCCTAACCACTACACCATCGCGTCGGCTGAACTTTTGAAAAAGACTCTTGAAAATCTAGCTGTCCGAAGTCAGCCGGTGAACTTTTGTTTCAATGCTGATCCACTCGCTGTGAATTTGGAAACACGTAACAAAATCATGTTTCGCGTAAACACCAGTTACTCCTGGGGTAGAATACTATGGCCCTCACATGATAGAATGCTCTCGTGGTTCGGAAATTATTCGTGAAACAAAATTTATTTGTAAACTATTTTTTCGAATTTTTTGCAAAATAATATAGGCGAGTATGCGCGCTGCGACACAAAGCTGGTGCGCAGTACTCAGCAGCTGAATAGATCAGGGACAAGGCAACTCTGCGCAATGTCTTGGCACCAGCACCGCATTCTGAACCTGCAACTCGCCGCAGCAGCGAAACGTGCGTAAATAGTTTTTTGCGCAATGCCTCAAGGTGATGACGGTACGTGATATGCAGAAAGCGTAGTCATGTCTTCACTCAAAGTTCTTTCCAACACCTTTCAATCTCCAGATGAATGAAGTATCGCCAAGTCGTCAGCGTAAGCATACTTCTTGGGGGTTATGGAAAGCAGATCGTAGATGTATATGTTGAAAAGAAGAGAAGCCAAGACTGATCCCTTTGGGAGACCATTTTTTAGGCGTCGGAGCGTGCTTGGCTTGCTGTCACCAGTGGTCGGGGTAAACCTTCTGTTCCGAACAAGTTCCATAATCATCTGGACCATGTGCTTGTCTGGCAGAAGTCTCAGCAGCTTGCAGGTGATGCCACGGTGCCAGACAGTGTCATAAGCAGCTGTCAGATCGACAAACACGGCACCGGCCTTCTCTTTTGCTTCAAAACAATCCTCAATGTTTTGCGTAAGCAAAACGACCTGGTCAACGGTAGACTTTCCGTGTCGAAATCCAGCCTGTTCCTTTGGAAGCAAGGGGTCGACACGATTGTAGATCAGTTGTTTGAGGATCTTGTAAGGGACACAGAGAAGAGAGATGGGACGGTAGCTCTTTGGGTTCTCTACAGGTTTTGAGGACTTAGGGATCGCGACTACCAGCGCTCTTCCCCAGACTTTTGGAATTTTGAGTTGGTGCAAGCAGGAAGAAAAGAAGCCACGTAGCCCCCTTACACACTATAATGACACGAAGCTATTCGTAAAACAGACCAGAATTGTAGCTACGAAAGGCCTGATCCCTTCAAAAAGGTAATTTTGGTTAAATACGCATTGTATAGTATAACATGCTACTGTATTTTCTCCTAGATATAACCGTTTCGTAAGCCTATTTGATAAAAGTATTTTTGCGAATTTCTCACACCACGTCGATAAGTGATGGAGTAAACCACACGTTGGGGGAAATTTGTCTAGCCACTAACGCCCGTATTGGGAAATTTTAAGTCAACACCAAAGCAAGTTTTTATAAAAACAGAAAAAAATTGAACTAAAAATATATAAAAATTGACTTTATTAATCTAACCATTAATTGACATTGTTATCTTTCAATGATAATATTAACGAAAATGACTATACTAACAAAAAAGAACGCCAGCTTCAATATGTTTTTAGTGTTTTACTTATTTTCTCCCGGAGAAGAATTATAATGCACAAGCATATAATGTTTGACATTGTCAGCCGTAAAAGTTCCATCTTTGGCGAGGTGCTTTGATAGCATTGAAAAACTTTGTCCACACAAGCAGTTGTGAGTTGACAGTGCTGCAGCAAACAGTACTCAGCTGGTGAAATGTCTGGTTTTGCAATGGTCATTATTTTGGATATTTCACTTTTCTGCAATCTTTTTACGATGTTTAATATTTCAAGACTCTTTTTCAAAGTTCTTGAATAATTAGAGAAGCCTCTGTAATGCTGTACTTTGTACTTTCCACTGCTTCAATAGGCTCAATCAAACATTCATATTGCTGTTTTATCTGAAATACGGTATTTGAATGCCCAATTTAAGTGTTTGCAAACTAGCTGTTGCTTGCGTGGCCAATACCTCACACTTTTCAAAAATTTTCACAATCGCTCTTACTTCAGGCAAACGCTTCGAATAAAGTGATGCAACTTTTAACCAGTTTCCTAATCGAGCCACAACAGGTTGGGGTGGGCAACCAGTGGTTGCAAATTTGCCTTGTCTGATTTTGTGTTTACAGCAGCTGCTTTGATTTTTTCTACAAGGTAATACTTGATTAACGTCATGAAACTGAATTTTGGCTTTCATGGCGCAATTATGCAATAAATGAGCAACGCAAACAACACGAAACGGTGTAAGGTGTAGAGATATCAAAGTTGGGCCGGCATCGGCCACATATCGTGGAGCATTCTACAACAAAAAGCAGAATAGGTTGCTGTTAGTTCATAACGATCAAATAGCATCGCCAAATGCTTGGGATATAGCTTCTCTGGTTGGCACAGGTGTCAAAGATTGGCAGTCGTAAATACAACTGATGTACGATAAATTCTTGGATTTTCAACAAGATCACTTGAGGATGGCGTACCACATGAAGTACTTTTACCGAAAATCAGAAAAAAATTTTAACCTTTATTAGCAATTTTGACGAGCAGGTTATCGTCCCCTTCTAATTTAGCACAGTTTCTGTAAGTGCTTTTTGAGGGTACACTATAACCAATTTCTAGAAAGAAGTTTGGAATGTGCTTGTTCTTCATTAAGTACAAGGCAATGCAAGTACATAAAAATGCTTCGGTCACCTTTGCAACAAAGTTTTGATCACCATTATTCTAAAAAGTTTCAAAATAGTGTGGCTTTGCAACTCAGATTTATTGCTTCATGCTTTTTGGTGTTTGAATATCTTCCTATGACTTTCAACCAGAAATTGTTTAGTACGCTTAACCGTAGAGTTGCATAATAAGTAGGGCCCGCTATAGTCAATAAAGTCAAAAATTTTTTCAGGACCTTGTTACATGATCAAATGTGTACTAACGTTCGTTTCAGGTGTTTAGGAGTCTGTTTTGGTAGATTTTATAAATCAAAATAAAGTCAAAATTTTGTATAAAGTCAAAACTTGTCAAAATTGTCTTCATCAAAAATTTCCTTACAAAAACGAACAAATTTATATTTTTTTCAATTTTTGAGCTGCTATTAAAATTTTATGCGCAGTTTTATTTGATTTTAAACTTCTGAAGTAGTTGCAACGGTAAAAATGCGTGCGGTAATTGAGAAGGAAATAGCACTTATTATGCATGAAATCGTCATTGTTGATGCATGAACACATAATTGTTAAACAATTAATCTATTCCTAAAAAAACTTTGCGCTCTTTACACGTGGTCTTTTTAAGTCGTAGCTTGCAAAGCAAAGAATGCCTAAACAAGCCAAATCTTCTACAACGAAAGTTAGGCAAATTTGCCAGGAATATCCGGATGAGTTTTCGGCAACTCCTGCCCGCGACTTGCGATGCAACCTTTGCGACGTGTTAGTCAAATGCGACAAAAAGTTTTTTGTGGAAAGCCACCGAAAAAGTAAGCAACACCAAAGAAAATTGGAGACGAAGAGCAAATCCCAAAGTAAGCAAACCTTTTTACAACTCGATCAAGTAAACTTTAAGGAACAGGTTGTCTCTTCATTCTTAGCTGCAGATATCCCACTTCATAAACTGAACCATTCTTCTTTAAAGTCTCTGTTTGCTACAATGGGAAAAGTATTGCCTTCGGAGACTGCAGCCCGGGCATGTGTTGCTAAATTAGCATCCCGAAAAGAAGAACAAATTCAAGAATTACTTCGTGACAAAAAATTTTTTTAATTGTGGATAAAGCAGAGATTGCTGAACAAAAGTATATTAGTGTGCTTGTGGGCAGCTTAGATGCCGCAAATCAGACATTTCTCGTTGATTGCCATCCACTTGACAGCGGTAGCAATGTTAATAGCAGTATTATTCTGCACACTGTGGATGACATATTGCGACAACTTGAAATAAAACGCGAGAATTTTTCATTGTTCTTGACTGATGCTGCTCGGTACGTGTCTTTGGCTGGAAAGACATTAAAGGAATTATACGCTTCTTTGATGCATGTCACCTGCGTTGCGCACTTACTACATAACTGCGCTATGCGTGTGCGTGCTCATTTAAAAAATATTGATGAAATAATAGCAACGATCAAGGCAGCAACAATCAAAAACAAAGATCGCAAGAAAGATTTCATGATGCTGGTCTGCCATCTCCTCCTGATACTGTAATTACAAGATGGGCAACTTGGCTCAGAGCTGCCTTATATTACAGCGAGAACTTTCCAGATGTTCGTACCATTGTCAACAATTGGACAAGTGCAGGCCTCTTAGTCGGCAGAGCAAAAGACGCTATCAATGTGGAAGATTTGGTGCCGGACTTGGTTAAAATAAATCAATACCGGACTCTAGCAGCCAACGTAGAGTTCTTAGAAGGAAGTGCCTGCACGATAATCGGAGCATACGGACTGCTGAAGAATATGCAATTCGATGATGATCCGTGTGCAATTAAAAATTACATTAAAAAACGACTATCCAATTCTGATTTAGAAACAATAATAAACTGTACCAACTTGACAATTGACCCAACAAGCTACGCACTATTGCAAAAAGCCCAGCCAATCTCTGCTGCTGTAAGTCGTATTCTATGCTCAGTAAATTACTGAGAAAAGACAGAAATTTTGATGTTAAGAACGTAAAAAAATATATGATGCTGTATTACAATAAAAAGTCCTGGTAATTATACTGTGTGGCTTTCGTTAAAAACATCATTGACAGACACTGTTAATGTACAGTACAGTTGCGATAACAACGCATTTTTTGTATTACACACTAATTGATACCGGTACACACAATGGGTCGTTATCCTAGGTTTTGACGTCATGCGTCGCTTTGTTGCGTTAGCTTCAAGGCAGTGATTGAGAAAATGTTTAAAGTAGGCTACCTTCTTCTTTAAAAACTTATGTAAATCGAGGATTATAAAACATTTTTAATCACAAAAGTGCAACAAGACATAAATAATAGGCGAAAGCGGTTAAGTCAAAATAAAGTCAAAATTTTGCTAAAATAAAATCAAAAATATATTTTTTAGGTCAAAAAAATGGCCGTAATAATAAGCCATTGCTATGATTCTTTGTAAATGCTTCAAAAAAATCTTTAAAAATAGCAATAACTTTTGTCGTTTTGTTTGTTTTCACTTTCCAGATTCTGAAATACTTTGAAAAGATTCTGAAGTGCAGCAACCACCGCTCTCAAGAACTTGCGATCGCGTTAAAAACAGTCAATATATGAGTCGCAAAACTGGCCTACTGATGTATATAGTACTTGACGAATTGATTTCTAAATGGGTCCACAAAGATTTAAAAATTTTTCTGATAACATTTATTGGTTTTACCGAAATGAATGTGCGCACCTGCTGCCTTTTACCATAACTCACGATAACAGCTAACTTTGTTCTATGTTATTTCAAAGTTCACTCACTGAGTGAAACAAAAATTCTTTAGCTCTTTAGTGTAGTTCAAAAATTTGTTCTAGTGGTTTTGCAAATACAAACACTTTTTACTAGCAGTGCACTATGATGTGTTTTAAATTAGGCGTTGCGCATAATTCTTGTACCATCCCGAATCTGTCTGTTGCAACGCAATTCATGCAACACAATACTTGGTGATTAATGTAGTTCGATTGATTATTGCATCACAACAGCACGATTGACTTCTAGAGAGGAAAATAAATTACGTAGAAATAAATAGAGGCGGAGCGAATATGCTACTGTAGATTTCACCAATGTACGGTAGTTAATGTTTAGGAACAAAAGTGATTGAGTGTAGCAGAAGACATTATTCCTTTCAATATAGCTTTGAAAAAAGTTGTTTGAGTCATAAGCTTTTTGTGACACTCTCGTCAGTGGCAAAATCGCGTCAAAAGGAAAGATCTAAAGTAAGTAAGTGTTTTATGTGGTAAATTTGGAAATTGTTTAAGTGTTTTATGTGGTTAATTTCCAAATTAGCTACATGAAACACTTGCTCTAGATCTTCCCTTTTGACGCGATTTTGCCACTGATGAGAGCGTCACGAAAGGCTTATGGCTCAAACAGCTTTTTTCGAAACTACATTAAAATTCCTTACCTCCAATAAGATTTCTACATTATTCCTTGATATCAATTTTGTTTGATTTGATAGAACAGTTACATAATCTAGAAAAAATTGAATTTATTGACTTTTTGTTGACCAATAAAATTTAGAATCTGAAACCTGTTCTACGTATCCGTAGTTTTTACTAAATATCTCGCTAATCATGTCTACCACAAAAAAATTGATTTCATTGACAAAACTTGCCAAAGTCACCACGCATTTCTGTGGTCGTAAAGGCAGCTCACTGAATGCCTTGACGGCACGACGCATCGTTTTTTGAACTGGCTGTAAAAGAGAGAAAGAGATCCAGTTTTGTCTGCGTTAACGCAGGTGGCCGGATTCACCTCGTGCTTCTCGATAGTTCGTAAACACCATTACGCCATTGCACTCTGTCAATGGCATCCTCCCTTTTCATTCCAATCTGATTGGTATGTTGCTCCACTTGTCTCTTCCAAGTCATATTCGGTCGCCCGCACCCTCTTCTTCCCGCCACTTCAAAATCCAACGCTCTTCTCAAAACATCACCATTATCCCTTCTCAAAACATGCCCTAACCATCGCACTCCACTCGCTCTGGCTGGTAGCAAATTATTGGAACAACTACTCACAAAGTAAGCTAGAAAGCCAGAGCTTGCTGCTTTTTTAGCTTGTCTGGGTCAATGGTTCTAAGCATACCGCCCCTGTCGTTTTCCTGTGGATGGAGAATACTAACTAAGCAATGACGTACCAATGAAAACATTCAGTGTAGTCAAATTAACTTGGAAGCTAGAATATCTTTATTCAAACAAAAAGGTTTTGTATTTTTTGCTCTCTTTCACGGTTGCCGTTGGTTTGATGACAAAGGTTTACAAAGCAATACCTTAGTGATTTCCGCGTGTGAATTTAACAGAAGAACAGAAACAAAATCTAAGGAATGTTCTTGTTCTTCCAGTGTAATATAATATATAGAACAAGCAATACAAAAATGCTCTTTTATCAACCTTTCGCTTGGCAGATACGCCAACTTCATCAGAAAAAACCGTGCTTAAAGTCGTATTTCAGACCTGAGCGCGAGCAGCAAAAATCAAGCAAATAGCACTGTGGTTTTTCTCAACTGACGAAATTTAAATCAAATTTTTTAAACGGAATCAAAATTTAAAACGTTAAAAGTAGATAAACATGGGGTAAATGCAAAAAAGGTTGGTCAGCATCGTGGCTGAACTAAAACACGATAAATTTGCAACTAATCACATGGCAGTAAGCAAAAGATGATAAATTGCAAAGCTTCTAGCGATATACTTGAAAGAATATGCGATACCGTAGCTGTAACGAAAACAAGAAAAAAATTTACACCGCCAAAGGTCGAACATGGGGATCTTTTGCTTACAAGCTATGTCTCTAGTTGTAAATTTATCGTGTTTTAGTTCAACAGATATTGCGGTTCGAGACAGCACAGCGTTGCTGCCACATGGCAATCGACTACCCTGACTCCGTAAGTTGGGCACAACAATACATCTACGCATGTTGTTCTTTCGGCGGCAAATCGGACCTCGGGTGCTGACAGACTTTAGCTGCAACTTTGGTGATAATATTTACGAGGTAATGAAACTGGAGCAGTTTGCATCCTTTCCAAGAACAAATTTATGGACAAAAACTGTTCAAGTGCACTGCTCACTGTGCTCTTTCAATTCTAATGCTAAACATAATGTGTTCAAAAACTTCTTTCTGCTCAATGATCGGGCTGCAAATTTGATTTTGACAAATGTGCTTGACCTTACACCAAAGAACATACCTTTAAATAAACACAAGCTCTTGCATATCTTACTCGCTGTTTGAAAAACCTCAGTTACAGTTGAACGTATATTTTTATGAGCAAAGCGAATCAAAACACAGTTATGATCTGGCATAAAGCACAGCTAGATTGTCAGCAATCACACTTTCTGTTGAATGGTAACTTAGCGTAGTTGAAACATTTAAAAAATTTAATAATGCTGTTTGCTGTAGCGCAGCTCAAATCTTGCCTCATAGCAAGGCAGAATAAAAAGGTGTTTGGCATCACCTAACAGCTAAATTTAAACAAAACTGTTTGAAGGTTTCCGTCGTTATTGCTTCGTCTTTATCCTCTATTCACGGGAAAGCGCAGGGATTTTGCATAGGACCACGAATGGTCTAAACTCGCTCGGGAAATTTCAGGCTCTAAATTTTTTGGCTTGCTTTGTAAGTTGTTGGAGTTGTCTTCTCTGACAATTTACTTCTTCTTAAAGTTAGAACAGATTTATTTTCGTTTTCAATCTGCATTCAAATTTTATTATGCGACAGCAAAGGAGAATTCAAAATGCCAATACTGAAGAGATAGTACAGGGTGTTTCATCTCAATATGTCACTTTACAAAATCTCGTACCTCGGTAGCTGGCAAAAATACGAGCTCGATAAAACTGGTTTCGTTGGAAAGGTAAAATCTCCGAGTTTTTTGGTGCGGTGGTTTTGCCATACCATTGTTCCGTCACAATAAAGGTTTTAGCTTTTTGCGTAAATTGTCATTTGCACTGATTTCCCCCTTATTTGCTTTTCATGTCTTTTACTGAAAGGTAGAAAGCGTTTTGTGTTCTGGAATTCGATAAAAACAACTCGTGGGCACGTGTTCAACCTAACTTTTGGACAGAATTTTCAAAACAGTCACCAGACAGACGTACCATACAGAAATGCCATGCGAAATTTGAAGAAGGTTGTTTGTACTCCCGGAAAAGAATCGCCCCATCACCTTCAATTGAAACGATTTGAAAGAGTTCGTAAAAGCTTTTAGAGGAGCTCCAGAAAGTCAATCACAAGAGCTAGTCGTGAGCGTCAAATGTTTCCAACAGCCATTTGGCGAGTGGTAAGAAAACGTATGCATAGGACACCTTATAAGTTGTATTAGCTCCAGCATTTGAAGGACACCAATAAACCAGCTCGCGAAGACTTTTGTACCTAAATGCAGGCGATGTTGGAACAAGACAGATTTGATGACCATCTTGTCTTTGGCGATGAAGCGACCTTTCACCAAACTGGCAAAGTCAACAAACACAACACACGCATATGGAGAACTGAGCATCTTATTTAAGGACCATCGATCGCGATATGCTTGTTTGAGTTTGGCAAGAAATGGAATACTGTTTCGATGTGTGCCGCATAACCAAGGGGTCGCATATTAAACATTTGTGGAAAGTTTAATAGATCATGCATTTTTTGAATTTTTGTGATCAAATTTTTGCTGCGTAAACTTAATATAATTCGCTTTTAGAAAATATAAGGTTGGTTTTTATATCTTCAACAGTTATTGAAATAAAAATTAACATAAAGTGACAAATTGAGATGAAACGCCCTGTATAGTTATAACTAGGGCCATTTTTTTGACCTAAAAAAATATATTTTTGATTTTATTTTAGCAAAATTTTGATTTATTTTGACTTAACCGCTTTTGCCTATTATTTATGTCTTGTTGCACTTTTGTGATTAAAAATGTTTTATAATCCTCGATTTACATAAGTTTTTAAAGAAGAAGGTAGCCTACTTTAAACATTTTCTCAATCACTGTCTTGAAGCTAACGCAACAAAGCGACGCATGACGTCAAAACCTAGGATAACGACCCATTGTGTGTACCGGTATCAATTAGTGTGTAATACAAAAAATGCGTTGTTATCGCAACTGTACTGTACATTAACAGTGTCTGTCAATGATGTTTTTAACGAAAGCCACACAGTATAATTACCAGGACTTTTTATTGTAATACAGCATCATATATTTTTTTACGTTCTTAACATCAAAATTTCTGTCTTTTCTCAGTAATTTACTGAGCATAGAATACGACTTACAGCAGCAGAGATTGGCTGGGCTTTTTGCAATAGTGCGTAGCTTGTTGGGTCAATTGTCAAGTTGGTACAGTTTATTATTGTTTCTAAATCAGAATTGGATAGTCGTTTTTTAATGTAATTTTTAATTGCACACGGATCATCATCGAATTGCATATTCTTCAGCAGTCCGTATGTTCAAGGCATTGCGCAAAAAACTAACAACGCGCGTTGCACTGATGAGACGACTTGCAGGCTCAGGTTAGGGTGCTGGAGCTAAAACACTGCGTACAGCCGACCTATCTCTGGTCTACTCTACTGCGGAGTACTGTGCACCAGTTTGGTGTCGCAGTGCACACACTCGCCTCATCGATAGTGTTCTCAACGACGCATTGCGCATTGTCACTGGATGCCTGCGTCCAACTTCAACGGACTATCTACCCGTCCTCCAGGTATCCAGCCGGCTGAGCTTCGCCGATTAGGAGCAACGCTCTCCCTGGCATATCGTGGCAGCCTGGACCCGGCCATATTCTCTATGAACTATTGGCTGGGTCCTCACACGGCTACAGAGAGAGACTAAAATCTAGACGCCCCTTTGTGCCCGCTGCACGGAAGTTACTGCAAGATCTAACTGAATTGGATATTCGTGCAGCTCAATGGACTGACTTTAAATGGAGCAAGGAATACTCGGAGTGTTCATCTGATCTCCGTGCTTTTATTCCTAGGACAAGCACTAGGCCAATAGGGATGGGCCAGCCCAGATCATCATGGGTCAGATTCAACCGCTTGCGGGCTGGTGTTAGGCGTTTTCAGTCGTTCATGCACAAATGGGGCCTTGCTCCTACATCGAATAGCGAGTGTGGCGCTGCAGAACAAACCGCAGAACACATCATTCTGACATGCCCCGTACATCGGGAACCTACAGGAATACGTGGACTGACGGTTTTGGATGTCGATACACGATGCTGACTGAGTACCATCACTGCCAGCATCCGAAAATGTGGATCCCTTCCAAAAGTAGAAGAAGTCCGTATGCTTCGGTTATCGTGCAGGCACTTCCTTCTAAGAACTCTATGTTGGCTGCTAGAGTCCGGTATTGATTTATTTTAACCAAGTCCGGCACCAAATCTTCCACATTGATAGCGTCTTTTGCTCTGCCGACTAAGAGGCCTGCACTTGTCCAATTGTTGACAATGGTACGAACATCTGGAAAGTTCTCGCTGTAATATAAGGCAGCTCTGAGCCAAGTTGCCCATCTTGTAATTACAGTATCAGGAGGAGATGGCAGACCAGCATCATGAAATCTTTCTTGCGATCTTTGTTTTTGATTGTTGCTGCCTTGATCGTTGCTATTATTTCATCAATATTTTTTAAATGAGCACGCACACGCATAGCGCAGTTATGTAGTAAGTGCGCAACGCAGGTGACATGCATCAAAGAAGCGTATAATTCCTTTAATGTCTTTCCAGCCAAAGACACGTACCGAGCAGCATCAGTCAAGAACAATGAAAAATTCTCGCGTTTTATTTCAAGTTGTCGCAATATGTCATCCACAGTGTGCAGAATAATACTGCTATTAACATTGCTACCGCTGTCAAGTGGATGGCAATCAACGAGAAATGTCTGATTTGCGGCATCTAAGCTGCCCACAAGCACACTAATATACTTTTGTTCAGCAATCTCTGCTTTATCCACAATTAAAAAAATTTTTTGTCACGAAGTAATTCTTGAATTTGTTCTTCTTTTCGGGATGCTAATTTAGCAACACATGCCCGGGCTGCAGTCTCCGAAGGCAATACTTTTCCCATTGTAGCAAACAGAGACTTTAAAGAAGAATGGTTCAGTTTATGAAGTGGGATATCTGCAGCTAAGAATGAAGAGACAACCTGTTCCTTAAAGTTTACTTGATCGAGTTGTAAAAAGGTTTGCTTACTTTGGGATTTGCTCTTCGTCTCCAATTTTCTTTGGTGTTGCTTACTTTTTCGGTGGCTTTCCACAAAAAACTTTTTGTCGCATTTGACTAACACGTCGCAAAGGTTGCATCGCAAGTCGCGGGCAGGAGTTGCCGAAAACTCACCCGGATATTCCTGGCAAATTTGCCTAACTTTCGTTGTAGAAGATTTGGCTTGTTTAGGCATTCTTTGCTTTGCAAGCTACGACTTAAAAAGACCACGTGTAAAGAGCGCAAAGTTTTTTTAGGAATAGATTAATTGTTTAACAATTATGTGTTCATGCATCAACAATGACGATTTCATGCATAATAAGTGCTATTTCCTTCTCAATTACCGCACGCATTTTTACCGTTGCAACTACTTCAGAAGTTTAAAATCAAATAAAACTGCGCATAAAATTTTAATAGCAGCTCAAAAATTGAAAAAAATATAAATTTGTTCGTTTTTGTAAGGAAATTTTTGATGAAGACAATTTTGACAAGTTTTGACTTTATACAAAATTTTGACTTTATTTTGATTTATAAAATCTACCAAAACAGACTCCTAAACACCTGAAACGAACGTTAGTACACATTTGATCATGTAACAAGGTCCTGAAAAAATTTTTGACTTTATTGACTATAGCGGGCCCTACTTATAAAGCAAAAACACACATTATGACTTGTTTAGATATTTTTTGATACGTAATTGAGGCTTGCTGCAGCCACATGAAAACAGTTGACTTCCATAATTTTTTTTGTTTCTACAAAATATTCTTTCTGGCTACGTCACTGAAACAGACAATGGTAAGTTAAGGTTTTCCTCTACATATTTTCCCAACACTGCTGCTTGAGACACGTCAATAAAATCTTTGCTACGACCCTGAAAATTGCCGGATTTCAGAATTTTTCCGCAAAAATCGTCTTCTTTGCAACCTACACATTGTCCCTGTTCTTTAACTGTTGCAAGTACTTCATACATTTCTTTCACTTCCAATCCAAAATCGTAAATAACTTTTCTCCGTTTTCCTTTCCAAAACATTGGTTCGCTTAACCTAAAGCACCTTTTCACGTGCTCTTTTCTCATTTTAACATGGAAAAAAGGCATGCTGAAAAACTTAGTTACGGAGAGCTTTATATGGCCCACGGGAAGGCTAGTTACTATGTTCGGCCATTTTTTGTGTCGTAAGGCCTTTTAAGCTTGCAAAACTGCGAAAAAAATTTCACAAAAGTTCAGGAGCACTTGTGAAATTTTACAAATTAAAGGCAAAATGACAAATAATTTGAAAAAAATACGTGTAAAATTACGAAAGGACCTATTTATGGCATATCGTTATCATGCTCTGTCTCAAATGAGTCCATTAAGGCTTGCTTTCCTCTCACCCTCATAATTCAACTCCCTCCCTCTCTCTCTCTGTCTCTCTCTCTCTCTGTCTCTCTCTCTCTCTCTGTCTCTCTCTCTCTCTCTATGAGTTTTTGTGGTTCTCGCCCAATTTTGGCTTTTCTGAAGATCTCTTTTTACCTAAGATTTCATTTCAGGTCTACAGCACGTATACCTCTATTGGGGACTGCAGCTCGGTCGATTCTATCCTTGCCAGCGCAGTTCTTCCTCTTCATCTTTGTCCCAGGCTAAAGGAGGGGGAAGGTAAACAAAGATTCGCACATAGAAGGAGAGAGTGAATTTAATCAGTGTAACCAGTAGGGAAAAAATCGTGTAATAAAAGATGAATAGAAAAGGAAACCGCATCTAGTAATTGCCCTACTGGCCGCTAAGTAAATGCGAATCACTTGGTATTGCAAAGGAAAGAAAAACACTGTGGAGCAGCGTAAATTAGAATAAATCAAAGGGAAACCAAAAAAAGTAAGGTAAAGATAAAAACTCTTTAGTGAAGCACCATGAAGAAGTAGAGATACAACGTAAGGTCTTGTGACAAAGAAAAACTTAGCTTTCAGCAAAGAGATGAGTGCAAAAACAGAAGCGACGCAAGCAACCTGGTGCAAGGTGGCAGTAAAGCTAAAGCAAAGAGGGGAGTTGATCACAGAGAGAGAGAGGAAATGCCGAAGTTTAGCCCGTTGAAAACTCATGTAAAAGAATTCGCCTTTGCCTGAATTGAAAGAATTACACCAATATTAAAGCCAGCACTATAATCTAATCAGCACTACCTGTGTAGCCTCCGCAGTAACAAAAGAAGAAAAGAACCAATTGGCGGAGAGATCAGCATAAATTGGTGATTATCGTGGTCTCTAATCATTGTCAAATTTAATATTTTTTAAAGTTTTAATATTTTGTTGCAATAGTATAAAATGAAGAAACAAAAATGAAATAGAGGAGTACCTCATCTTTAGCTTGCAGCAGATACTCCGAACCATTTTCCAACCTCATCCTAAGTACATATTTTCTTTTCTTGTAATCGTTTGCCACTTCACAACTGCAATAGAAATCATTGCAAAATCAAATAGAAATTTTCACACAATAGTCATCGATTCAGCTTACGTGACATTTTCAAGATCAAGAGGAGGCTCTCCGTGGAAGGACATGCGAGTGGTGGCAGATTTGGGGTCTTTATAAAATGAAAGCTGCTTGTCGTGCAGCACACAAAAAACGCTGTTCCAAGACCTATCAAACCAAAATTAAAATTAATAGAGAGGTCAATAGTCCACAAACGAATTTTTTTTTTAAATGTTTGATTTCTACAAAAAACTAGAGAGGCGTTCGCAAGCAATCGCCACTTTGCAGCTTCCGAGTGATAACTTTAATTTTCTAAAATTAAGGGTTTCGAAAATTCTACGGTCTATATCCAACTTTAGCAATTATTTGAGCTTGATAACTTTACTGTGAGTGCTTCACTTCGGATTAGTTTGTTTTTCTATGGCTGCATTTATGCCAGTACCAAGCAATGTGAGCGCAAACACAGGGTTAAGGTCGGGCAAAGACGCATTCAAATACGAAAAAGTCCTTAGTAGCGAGCCTAATATTTTAAAGGTTTATTCCTGAAAATACAGAGCAATTGCTTTGGCGACCTCCCACAACTTTTAAACTATGCTTTCATTTATATGACCAAATGAAAGCATAAGCGTTTGTGAAAACTTTGGCTGTTTTAATTGTATGCACGTTCAGTTTCAGGTCAATAAGCATACACTGGAAATAGGGCAAGAGGTAGCCAGGAACTTCAGAAACTAAAAAAAAACAGCAGCTATGCCCAAACCAGTCTTTTTTAATGTTTTTTCTTAATCGATTTGATTTTGGAACGAGAACTGGCAGTGTCAAAAAATCATTAACTTTTCGTTACTGCTCTCATTACTATCCTGCGATTGCAATAACTTAACTGTGAATGCTTCACTTCGGGTAATAACCCCTTCCTTAGTTGTGTTTATGCTAAGAGGAAGCAACATACCCGCGCCCAGAGTCCGTAGCTCATACAAAGTCCCCTAGAGTTACAAAAAAGTCCCAAGTAAAGGGCCTAATATTTAATAGCTTGATCCTGAAAATACACAACACTCACCTTGGCACCCTTCCACAATTTTGATATGTTTTTAAGCTTTTATTAAATTGAACGAACAATATTTCAAGTTTAAGAACGCTCATGTTGAAAACAGGGCAAATAAGTCGTTGCCATGGACTCCAAAAACTTGAAGAAATATAGAGGTCATGCGCAACACTTGATAATGTTTTTATATTCAATTTCCTTTCAAAAATCGGTAGTTTTGTTTCGCAACGACAACCGAGTAGGTCAAATAAACATTAATTTTTTTTAATTATAGGCGAAGATGGAACTTGTAAACCTTGCACCTAATTGGCAAAGCAGCGACGAGCGAAAAGGGCATTAACAATTTATTAAAATGAATATGCAAGGAAACAATAATGAATATACCACACAACCAATTTAGACGAGACCATCCCTGGACGCGTTTCGTCCTTGGTCTCGTCTAAATTGGTTAGGTGGTATACTCATTATTGTTTCCTTGCATATTCATTTTAATAAATTGTTAATGCCCTTTTCGCTTGTTGCTGCTTTGCCAACTAGGTGCAAGGTTTACAAGTTCCATCTTCGCCTATAATTTTCAAACCTATAGTTTTTTCCCTACTTGAAAAGAGTTAGCATGGATTTGCCCGTTTCACTGTAGGAGGCCCGGTTTACTGCGAAGTGAGATAGAGTGAAAATTTGTTGGCATGGATTTGCTCGACACGTCTATCAAAGATCGCTCGGCTCCCTCCTTTTGAACTGTCAACGCACTCGCCGCGAGCGTGATGGCATTGCAAAGACAAGGCACTAGGCTATATATGCAGCGTTTAATCTGCTTTTTCAGATCAGTGTGTAAACTGTTCTCCCAGTGAATATGCAGCCAAAACCAACCAATTTGTCAACCCGCCCTGTTAAGTAACGCAATACGTCGTCGGTTGAAGTCTCAGTGCTTCTGCATGTGTATTGGTCGTTTTTAAGGATAACGTAAATGACTGGGTTACTTTTGGTTGTGACGGGACAGGCCTTGCTGATGAGTCTAAAAGGACGAAACGCGTCCAGGGATGGTCTCGTCTAAATTGGTTGGGTGATATACTCATTATTGTTTCCTTGCATATTCATTTTAATAAATTGTTAATGCCCTTTTCGCTCGTCGCTGCTTTGCCAATTAGGTGCAAGGTTTACAATTAACTATTTATTACTATCCTCACAACTATCCATTTGGTGAAGCCGGCTCTTAACCCCGACACACTAATAAGGGGCCTGCGGGCGACGCCGGCAGAGCAGGCTAGTTAAGATAAATTCCGTTTATTTAGGTAGCAAGCTACGATTCAAACTACAATTAATAATATAGCTTAGCAAAATCATTTTTTGAAAAGGCACAGTGCGTGGTTACACGTAATTGATTGTATTGATATTACTTTACTGTGCACATTTTTTTGTGTGGCAAGAAGTAGTTGCACCAGCGAATGCAGATCGTTGACTTTTTGCTACACAAAGCATTGATTAGTTTCATTCAGAAGAGTTCAACTCAAATACGCAAATGTGTCAACTCGAATTCTAAAACTCATTTCCTTGCCAGTTTTCGATAAATACGTTTAAATGATTTTCTTCGATAACAAAAAGCAATAGTTTTTACAAAAAGCCTAAAGATTCATGAACACTCAAAAAAACTCTTTTATTCCGCCACGGTAATGATTTACAACTGACCAAAAGCATTTTTTTGCCAACGTCTGTTTTTCATCAAACTCGAAAATTGGCTTTAAACGGTGAAAAGGCGATTTGCATCACTACATTTAAATATCCGTTTGTTGAAGTTTTATGACGGAGAATTTCTGTTCACAGCGGTGTGTGTTTTCAAACTGAGCAATATTAGCAAAAGTATTTTTCAGCAGATTAAGGTAAGTTTTCTTCTTCATGGACATTTATCAATTTTTAAAGATAGCTCAAGTATCCAAATATCCACTGTTCTTCCCGCAATGATATTTCTAAAAAGGATGACACCATCAAACAAGGCGCTTAATCTGAGAGCATTACTGTTGAAGCTATCTGTGTTTCTTCGGTAACGAAATCGCCATCTGTAATTGGTCTTCTAGAACGGGTAATTTTTTTAGCTATCACTTTCGATGCAGCGACAGATATTTTATTTTGACAATATAGTTTCAAAATAGCTTTCAAAAAGCTTTTGGAACCGAATTAATTGCATTATTTTAAGTAATGAATGGAAGCTTAGACGTTTTCGTCTGGCTTTCATCAGAAGTTACGGCCACAATGAGGCAGAGAAGAGAAAACATCTCCTTTTAAAGTCGGAAGAACAATTAAAATAGTTGCGTTTCCCCAATGTACAAAATCAAGCGCTAGTGGACCAATTTAGTGCCGTCGCTACGAGGAGGTGGGGACGGGGCAAGGGGGCTGTGCGCTCTCTGACGGCTGCTTGTCCTCCCTATTTTAGGTTACTTTAGATTGGTTGTTTTGTCTGAAGCGTCGCGTAACGACAAAACAACAAACAATATTAAGAAACTTAAATTTCTGATGCAAAATAACGTTTAATTCAGCTTAGGCTTATTCTCGTTTGACGCTGTCGATTTTTTGCATAGTTGTAGCGCAATCAATTGCATTAACACAATAATTGTGACGCAATACATCGTCCTATCAACAGCTACAGCAGATGTTTTTATTTCCCTTATTCATTGAGAATGTAAAAGGCGCTAAATGAGTTACAGAGATTGTTAGCAAAGTTCTGATTCGAGTGAAAGTTCTGAAAGTTTTCAAGGTCTCAGCTCGTCTGCTAGCTGTAGTGCACCTACAACATCTGCTACAAGTAGGCTTATTAGCAAACGAAAATCTGCTGATGCTAATGATTTGGAAGTTGACGACCCGAAGCAAGATAGGCTGCGTGCTTATCCTGTAAGCACGTTTGACGCCAAGAAAAGATGCTTCAATGCTACATGGTATCAGAGGTGAGATTGATCGGAATATTCTGTCAGACTTGATGCAACTTTTTGCTTTTCTTGCCGCAATTTTAAATATGAAGCTGGAGGAGACTTTCGAGGAATGCGTTATAAATCAACTTTAACAACCGATGGCTGTTGTAATCGGAAGCATGCTACTAAAATAAGGAGAGGATTTTCCAAGCATGCTGCTTCCAAAGAACACTTAGCATGCTACAGTATCTGGAAAGAAAAAATCAAACGGTCAAAAATGGACAAGGAAATTATCTCATTAATCAGCATAGAAGCAATTCAAGGAAGTCGCTACTACTTTTCAACCTTAATTGACATAATAGCTTTCTTGGCTACTCACCAATTGGCATTCAGAGGAAAAATTGACGCATTGAAAAGCGAAGACAAGGGGAAAATGGACTCTTTTTAAGTTTGTTTAATTACACTTTTGAAAAAGATCAGGGTTTACGAGCAATCATTAAAACTATCCTACGAAATGCAGCATACACCAGTCCAGATATGTAAGACGAATTTATTGCTGCTATGAGCTCAGTAACAGCCGAAGGTATTAAGCAAGAAATTGGATATTCTTGGTATACAATTAAAGTTGATGGCACCAAGGATCCAATTGGTGCAGAAATCATTTTCATAATTATTCGTTTTAACGAGCATTCTTTGAAAGGAGCAGAACGTTTTTTGGTTTTATCAAGCACCGATTTGAGTGATGCAAAATCAATTACTGACGTGATTTTGGCGGAACTTGCCAAAACAAGACTGACTTTATCAAAGATACCCAGTCAAGTCTATGATGGCGCTTCTGTAATAGCAAGATATTGTGGAACTGTGGAGGAATTCAACGTCTATTGCAGGAACGAGAAAACAGAAAGATTCTTTATGTGCAATATCTGAACCATCAATTGCACGTACGCAATGTCGGTTGAACAAGCGATCAATAATTTTTGTGACTTCCTCCTCGGGTTCCTCCGACATGTATATCTATACTGTGCAATCTAGCCCTTCGTCTGCTAATACTGCACTCCCTCCCCACCCTCGTCTTCAAATGTCTAATCCCCCGTCGGCCCATTCAGTATCTTCTCCCTCTGCCCCCTCACCACCGTCCCTTGCTCCTGGCTGTTCTTCTTCGCTTCCTGTCTCTTCTCCCCCCGACTCTCTCAGGGTTCTTCAATGGAATGCTGGAGGTCTTTGAGCCAGGAGCACTGAACTACTTCACTTTCTTTCGACCCATCCTGTTGACCTTATCTGCATCCAGGAATCCAATCTTATCCCATTTTCCTCTTTCCGGATTCCTGGATTCTTTGCTCTGCATTCTGATCGCACCCACTCCCGTTGTGGCATTCTCTCTCCTGATCCCACGCACGCTAGCGGCGGTATCATCATTTTTGTCAGGCAGGGCTTATCTTTCTCTGAACTATGTAACTCCTCTCTTTCTTCGCTCGATCCCTACTCTGATGATGTAGTGGTCAACATCTCTCTAAACAACTCCTCCGCACAGTCATTTCTTAATGTGTACGCCCCCCTATTTGCTCCTCCCCAACGCATGGCAGAACCGACTCCTTTTCTCCCTCCATTCTTCCCTCCTCCAGAAATCTATTCATTCTGGGGGACTTCAACTGCCATCACTCCCTCTGGGACTCAAGAGGTACTTCCGACCCTTGCGGGGAGGAAGTATTCGGCTGGGTCATCTCCTCTGACTTCCTCCCCTCAATGACCCTGACACACTCACCCTTTTACACCGTTCCTTTGGCAGTCGCTCCTCCCCTGACATCTCCTTTGCTCCCTCTTCTCTGGCTCTTTCTTGCTCCTGGGAGGTGCTTCAGAACCCGGGTTCTGACCACATACCAATTCTTCTGTCTATCCCTCTCTCTCTCCGGTCTTGTGCCCTAACGAGCGTCCTCCATCCTCCAACTTTCAGAAAGCTCGCCGGGATGACTTTGCTTCCTACTTTGAGTCGCACTGTCCATCTGCAGAGGAATACTCGTCTCTTTCTCTTTCCGCTGCTGTTCTCTTTACCTCTCTGGCACTGAATGCGACCAAATCTTCCATTCCTTTCGGCCGCATCAAACGCCATCCCAAAGTCTGGTGATCTGCTGAGGTGGAAGGTGCGGTTAGTGAAAGACGCAAGGCTTTTGCTGCCGCTCACGGAAGTGATGAAGATCGCCAGGGTTACATCTCCGCTTCTCAAAGCGCCTCGTCAGTCATCGCCAAATCGAAGGCTGTGGCATGGCAGACGACTTGCTCTTCTCTTTCACCTAAATCAAATCCAAAAACTGTATACTCTCTTCTCCGCTCTATCGCCAGCTCTCCTTTCTCGTCTTCCTCTTCTCCCAATTTCCCTAACTGTTCCTCTCCCAGGGAATCGGCTTCGGTCTATGCCGCTTACCTGAGATCTCACTTTTCCGTTTCTCAGCC
Source organism: Trididemnum clinides (assembly GCA_963675345.1). Classification (NCBI taxonomy): domain Eukaryota; kingdom Metazoa; phylum Chordata; class Ascidiacea; order Aplousobranchia; family Didemnidae; genus Trididemnum; species Trididemnum clinides. The sequence goes on from OY776291.1 coordinate 36,730,701, forward strand.
AAAGACTTTGCGTAGCAGAGCCAGAGACTACCTCTCTGAGCTCCGCCAAGCCACGTGCCCTGAGGAGTCTCACTCGTCCTTTTGCTCTCCTTTCACTCTCGCTGAATTTCATGCGGCTGCCTCCAATCTTCCCTCGTCCACTGCCACTGGCCCAGACAAAAGTTGCCTATCCCATGCTAAAGCACCTTCCTCCATCTGGCATGGCTTTTCTTCTTTACATTTTCAATCTCTCCTGGACTTTGCATTCCTTTTCTTCCATCTGGAAGACATCTTCTATTATTTCCATCCACAAGATGGAAACGCCTCTCGACTTTCCTGTTTCCTTCCGGCCTATCTCTCCCACCTCCTGCGCATCAAAGCTGTTTGAACACATCATTTTATCCCATCTACTCTTCTTTCTGGAATCTAATTCTATTCTTTCTCCCCGCCAGGCCGGTTTCTGCCCTGGACGGTCTACTCTAGATCAAATTGTGTACCTTTCTCAGTCAATTTCGGATGGGTTTAACAAACCCAGGCCGGACTCTCGGACGATCCTCTCTACCATTGATTTCGCTAAAGCTTTTGACTCTGTCTGGCATCCCCGCCCTTTTCCACAAACTCATTTCGGCTGGCCTCCCTCCTTGCTTTGCTCGTTGGATTCAATCTTTCCTTTCTGATAGGCGCACTTGAGTGGTTTATCAAAATCACAAAAGCCGTTGTTCCTTTCGAGTCCGTCGAGGTGTTCCGCAACGATCTGTTCTTGGCCCTTTACTTTTCTCTCTTTCCATCAATGATCTTCCTGCTTCTCTGCCTTCTTCCGTCAGCGGTTCTCTTTACGCTGACGATCTGGCCATTTGGTTCTCGTCTCCCCTTCCGTTCTCACTGCGGTGGAGGCCACACAAAGAGCTCTGTTTCGACTGGAGCGCTGGTCTGAGCACTGGTGTTTTCCTCTCAACCCGAGCAAATGTGAGGCCTCCTTCTTTTTAGTGGATCCCCACCAAGCTGGCCTCCAGCGCAATCTCCTCTTACTCGGCTCCCGCCTCCGTTTCAATCCCATTCCAACGTTTCTTGGGGTCACCTTCGACCGTATTCTTTCCTTTTCTAAACATGTATTTTCGCTGAAAGCCAAATTCTTCCCACGTCTCAAGGCCTTTACGGTGTATCTTCGCTTTCTCATGGGGCCCCTCTAAGGAGTCTCTCTCTCTTCTGTACAAATCTTTTCTTCGGCCCCTTCTCACTTATGCCTGACCCGGATGGTTTCCTTTTCTAAGCGTTACCAATAGCACTAAATTGGAACGCCTACATCGAGCGGCTAGTCGCGCCATCACCGGCTGCCTCTGGTTTTCCCCTTTCCCACTTCTTCTCTCCGAGGCTTCTCTACCTTCCCTACGAGCCACCCTGACTCATTTCACTCTTTCATCTTATGAGCGGGCTCTTCGTCTCCCAACCTCCTTTTCTATCTCAGGTTTGGCCAGACTTGGAGTGAAACCAAGACTTTGCAGATCGTCCTGGAGAGCTCTTGCGTCCACTCATCCGCTCATGCTTTTTTCTACTTGTTCTAGGAAGGTTCTTCTTACTTGCCCTCCCTCTCAGCTTCTTGGAATCTGTCTTCCTTCACTGTGGAGTCCACCCTTGTTTCTCCATGCTTCCGCTCTGATCCCCCTCTCTCTCGCCAAGGTGCAGCTCTCGCCCACCTTGACTCTCTCCCCTCTCATGATTTGGTACTCTGGACTGACGGCGCTGTTTCGTTTCCTTTTGGCAAAGGCGGCTCCGGTGTACTTGCCAACTGCTCTCTCTGTGGCATCGAGGCCACTCTTTCCTTTTCAGCAGGCTCAGTATGTTTAAGTTTTTCTGCTGAAACGTACGTCATTCTGCACGCTCTCTGCTGGTCTCGGCAGCACCAACAACTCTGCCATTTCTCTTCACCTACTATCTGACTCTCGTTCTGTTCTCGTGACCCTATTCTCTCCTTCATCTTTCTTTTTACCTCAAACTCTCTGGCAGATCTGGCAGGAACTGCGTTCTCTCTCCTCCTGTTCTATCAGACTACAATGGGTCCCCGGACACTCGTTTCTCGCGGGGAACGATGCAGCTGATGAGTTGGCCAGACGGGGAGCGCTACTTGCGCCCTCTGCAATCCCTTGTGGTCTCTCTCCTCTTATCTCTCGTATCCACTCTTGTCTATTCTCGGACTGGAGGCGTACTGTCTCATCGAAATTCTTTGACACACAGGTTACTTCGATTTCCACCGAGGAACTTATACTCCCTCGTCATGCTCGCTGTATTCTCTCTCGTCCACGCTGCAACGGACAAGAATTGAGAATTCTTCCTGGAGCGCATGCGGACACTCGTCCCAGAACACCTCTCATCTCATTTTGCACTGTCCAGATACGGACCCTTTGCGCCGCTGGCTCTTTGGCGACCACCTGTCTCTCTAGGACCTCTGGTCCAGGCTCTGGGGAGTTGCCCGGCTTCTGGGGCTCCATGGTCATCCGCCATGCCCCTATCCGTCGGAAGGAGTCGGTTAACAACAACAACAACAACAGCTCTCCACAAGATTTGCAACAAATTTAAGGTTAAGCTCAGTTACAGTTGCATGCCGAACATGGCTTGCACCATCAAAAGCCACAACGATAAGCTAATTAACCCAAATACCACACTGGTGAGATGCCATGCAACTGCACAACAAAATCTGAATGCCCGCTTAACGCCAAATGCCGAACCAAATCAATCGTTTTTGAAGCCTCCATTTCAGGTCCCAACATCCCAACACTTTGTGAAACCGAGTTCAAAACCCGGTTTTACAACCACCACTCATCATTCAAAGACCAACGAAAGATCAACGCTACAGAACTCCCCAAAGTTGTGTGGGACTGCAAGAACAGAGGAATCGAACCACACATATCTTGGTCCATTGTACGCAAAATGGCTGCATTCAAAAGCGGCACTAAGCGCTGCAATTTCTGCCTAGCTGAGAAACTGGTCATTTTGCAAGCTGATCAACGTACGCTCCAAAACAAACGATCTGAGTTCATCTCCAAGTGCAGACACCGGACCAAACTCAAGCTGAAAAACATTAATTAATACTGTACTATCTTTATTCATTTTTTCATTCGTGGTTTTTCATCTGTGCACTGTTTTGATTCTATATTTATTTTAGCTCCTGCAATCGTTTTACCCACACTCTTTACCATTAACCTTTACCACGCTTCACTGACCTCCCGCCTTGGAAACGCGATCGCGCGAGGCAACACCATCATCTACTCGCCAGTTGTAGCGAGCAGGGATTGAGCAAGGCAGGCCTGTATGGCTTATCTTACTTTGATTTTCGAGCCTGGTATTTTAATTTTGATTTTATTTAATTTTTGGGTTTCACCCACATTATCTTATCCCAGTGTTGTGTTTTAAAACTATCTCTTGACGAGCAGCCTTTAGTGAAACATAATGTAGAGGTGTTTTTAATTTGAATATATATATTTTTTATAATGCTATATATAGTGCAAATTCATGTCGTGTGCAGGATGGATTGTCACAAAAAGGTTATAAATTGCTCCACAAATCGCTTTGCGTTTCGGTTGATCGTAGCCGCTGATCGGGCACTCGAAATGTTTAGTAATTTTCTGTAATTTTACTGTTCTACAATTACGGGTGATGTCTCTGTTTAGAGAACAGCCTCGGATCACCAGTTTGGTATGTTAATGTGAAAGGCAGTGAATGAATGTGCGTCTGTAATATGGATTATTCGTTGTTGCTGTTTGGAAGCTGATTAATCAAACATTAATTTACTCGTTTATACCCTAGCAACGTGTTTGTGTTCTTGTGGTCTTAAAAAAACCTAACCTGTATTACCTTGTGAGGCCAAGCAGTCCAACCAATGACTGCAAAGTGGAACCACTAAAGAGTATCCGGTTTTGAAACGACTAACTTTTACATTGCATTTATATGTTCTAACTTTGTTTGCTCCAGCCAACAATAATCTTCAAGTTGAAAATACTGTCTTATCAACTGGGATGACACTTGTTGCCGCGTGTGTTGAAAACGTTCACAATCTTTGAACAGAAGAAAAATTTTATGATATATGGGATGAGGTCGTTAATCAAATTAATGCTCATTTAAGACGAACACGACGTAATAATACATTGCTACAAGACTATGTAGTCGAAGAAAATATATACAGGATGAAATATATATAGACGAAATGCGGAGAACATTTTATAGCACATTGGATCAAGCCATCAATGAAATAGACGTGCGTTTTAGCCATCAAAATACAAAACTATATGCTGCTGTCTCTGCTTTTCAACCTGAAAATAGCAACTTTTGGATGTAAAGATGGGGTATTCTCTTTTCGATTCGGTAAACCGCACAAGTGAGGAAGCAAAATTTGATGTTGCCAAGACGTACGTTACAAAATTCAATGGTGATGAGAAGACAAAGCCGACAACAACCAAACTCCTTTCTGAACATTGTGAAGCACTTAAGGCGATACCTATTGTACATCTTGCACTGAAACTAGTCGCTCTCAGAGCCTACCGCAAAGTGTGAGAACTCTTTTTCTGTTCTAAAAACAACATGCGAGATCCCAGGCAATCAATAAAGCACGCTCGCACAGACCATCTTGTCCAACTTGCGTTTGAAAGCGACTTGACAAAAAACTAAAAACTGATTGCAGAGAAAACGTTATTCCACAGTTCAGTACCTCAAATCGTAGACTGCAGTTATTTTAGTTAAACTCAGTTGATTTACTTCATTTTAAACTTTTCGGTTTTCTTTGTTTCATTCTATTGGTTTCGCACTTCTTTGTTTTTTCTTAAAAAGATTCGTTATTTTAGTATTTGACAATGTTCTTTTTTACTTGTTTAATCGTGATTCAGTGGTTACCAAGAGTACAACAATATGTAACTTGTTGCGTCATATACATGACTAATGCTACCTATATTAGAGGTATATTAAATTTTTTAATACCGGTAATTCGGTGGTTTAAGTTTCAAACACCATTTCACATCCTAAGTTTACACCATTAAACCCATCAAGTATGGCAAAAATCTCAAGTTACATTATATTATGAATTTATCTTAATCAACACACGATCAGTCATATCTATTTCCAGATCATGAAGGTTTGCATAGTATGTAATTCAAAACATTCTATACCCTATAATGTCTTTTTTTTTAAACAAAAATACAGAATTTTTTAAATTGCACAAGATTTGCAGCCGTACAAAATCAGTTTTAATATGCAAAAATCAGTTTTTATATGCAAAATTCAGTTTATTTTAGTGTCCCCTCACTTTCGGCTTGTGCCCCACCACTTCGTTTGGTCTGACGACGGCACTGAACCATTGCATCGCGTAGATGCATTCTTTTCGGCGACATAGTACAAGTTGTTCAGTTTTGATGGAAGTAGCTTTAAGGGCGGCTAGATGGAAGGAAGATCTATTAATTGCAACAGCGTGAATTGATTGTCATTGTAGGCGGCAGCAGTCCTTATTTTGAACCAAATGTTGCCCAATTGCCTAGTCACATTCGGGGTAGAAGAAGTAAGCCTGAGTTTTTGCAGAAGAACTTGTCTTTCCTTCTTCATGCCGAGTCTGATTGATTTTGATACATGTTGGTAGATTTTGTTCTGGACTCTTTGGGATGTGCGGCTCACGTACGGGCAGTCACAACGGCACATGTATTCATATTAGGCAATGCTTGAATAAGGGGAAGGCACGACATCCTTGTAAATTGCAGATAGAATAAATTTGGTGGAGATTGTTAACCGAAGTTTAGTTGCTCTGTAGCAATTACTCACCGCAGTTTTGATATGCTTTTGAAATTTAAGAGAAGTGTTACCGATCCAAGGAAGTTTTAAGAAAACCGGGCATTTTTCAGGACCTTTCTTGGGGGCACTGGTATCGGTACTTTTTGGTATCGGAGTAACGATTTAGGGCAGTAGATTAATAAAATACTAATCGAAGTCAAAAAAAGAACTAAGAGCGAAATTAACTGTTATGAACAAGTGCCATTATGATCTAAATAACCAACATGAATTACTTTTGTTAAAAGAACTGAATTTTTCGTCCAAACCAAAGTGGACAGAATTATACTGTATTAGGATAAGGAAAGGCTGAATATAACATCTCACTCCACAAGAATAGAATGGGAATTATGTAACGAAGACGAAGCAACCGATTAACAACAACTACCACCACAGTTCAAAATTCCCAAATTCAACAGACCAAATTTTCATCAACTCGATGACAAAATTAAAATCTATCGTCAACTGAAAATGGCCAAGGTACGCGATTTAGAATCACAAGTAGACAAATTATATGGCAACCGCTATAACCTGACTTGGTGTAACAAAAAGCTCTGACAGAACTACAACGTGCTGTCAAGACGAAAGAGATAGCTATATGTTTATCAGACAAAGACAGTAAAATCATTACTTTGAATTATTCAGCTTATGATTGTATTATGAATAGAACTGGCCAAATTCTCACCCTGTAGTGATCTCAATGGCCGCTTGTGTTTTATCCGCTCTCCTAACAAATATACTGTAATATTCGATTGCATGAATCGGGCGTTATAGATAAAGATCTCCTTAAACATATTATTGGTGTAAAAAGATATACAATAGCTCTGTTTCTACTATCGAAGAACAACTTAATTTTACAAACTTTGGAATTTATACCGCACCATGCAAAATTTGTTCCAATCACTGCGACCGACAACGAAAAAATCGTTTTTCAGGTCCTTGGAATGGACATCTTTTTTAAACTGAAATGTCTTTCAGACTTGAAAAAAACTATTTTTTAGACAATTAAAAGCAACACTCTAGACATACTCTTACAACAACATACTTACTACTCTATTTGGAATCACATAAAAAAATTTGGAATTGCTACCACATATTTCTGGAGCTAGTCGCACATCAATAGGAAGGTTGCACGCACGTGATCAAACGTCATCAAAATGCGCTATCGAAAAATCTGGCTGACCAAATTCAGAAATTTTGCATTGAATTAAATAGGAGTGATATCGTTTTTTGCAAATCAAATGAAGAAACGTGACAGTTGTTGAATGCACGTTAAATATGTTGTTTTATTGATAAATCTAAGGTCAAAGTAAGATAAAAGGTGCTAAGGTTTGCTTGTTATTGCTAATAGTTGGGCTATTTTACGGGCTAAACGTGCAGGCTTATTTGCAGCCAGCTTCTGTGAGGGTTTCATATTCAATTAATCAGCGTGTTTGGGAATGCTGAGTTTAAGTTATTGTAATGTGTAACTTATACAGCATATTTAGTGTCATAAGCATTCTGAAAAGTTGAAAACCTAAGTTATACTGTAGCCTAAATGACAGGGCAGACTTCTGTACCGTTTGTCATATGCTGGATTAGTTATTGTTGGATAAAATCAGTAAGTTTTTGAAATTTTTTGTCAATAGTAATTGCAGGCCAGTCATATTGATATGTCAGATGTAATTTTGTGACCTTAACTACTCCTTAAACAATTGTTTGGGCTATTACCTAGGCTGCTGGACAAAGGGTAATGTAAAATTACGGTACCAATTTATTCATTCATGCGTATGAGCTCATGCTCTGTTTGCATGTCATTCGTCACATTGGGTCACCACGACGGGTAGACTGCTTGGCCCCAGCACCTGTTTGCCACATAAAAATGGAGGCATACCGTTAAATGCCTTGCTCATCGACACAACAAGTAAACTTGTCGGCAAGCTTACCGTACCGGTAGTAATGATCAAATAATGGTTGTTTTTGCTAATGTACCGACTGGCATCTAATTGGTGTAGTTTATTTTTAAGTGAGGAGCAAATGGTAGTTAGATGGCACTTCTCTTATGGGCATTTAAAAAAAATTAGCACACTGTGCTAGGCTTATACTAGCTAACTGAAAGATCAAATCTCAACCAAATTGCTTTTGGTCAAATTTATTTGTTTCCGAGAATCCAACTAGCAATAATTCATTCCAAATTTTAATTAATTTTTCATTAGTTTTCAAAATAACCCCAAAAGTTGGTGTTGGCCCTATACCTCTCCAGCATAAATTAGAGCTTTTGGTCAGCCAGTTTTTTTGGTGCGAAATGTGTGACGTCACATGCAACCTTCCTATTAGATTTTTTTGAAAGCAAGGGATCTCAAGGTTACAAGCAGAAATCAATATTAAAGACACTACTCTACCAAAATTAAGTGATTCACGATCGACTGATCTTTCTATTCTCCTTACTTCCTTTACGTTCTTTTACATTTCCGCAGTACTTTTTCCGGTTACTAAGCTACTTTTACTGACACCACTTTTGCATTCTACTGCCCTTCACTCTATGCTTTTGCACTCTGCTGCCTTTTCGCTTACTATTTTCACACTGTTCCATTTTTTCTGTTTTTATTTTTGCACTATTATTGGTCTCAGTTTTCACTATATATTTTTTCTTTACTATTTTGCAATTTATTTTTCTTTCTTGCGTGTTTTCCCACTTCTTACTTGCGTTCACTGCTTCTTTCTTTTTGTCACTGGTTTTGTCCGATTTTGCTCTGACTAGACTCAGTTATAATTCAAATTTATCGTGCTTACCATCACTTACGAAATTAGTTTTACGTTTCTCAGCAAAAAAAACAGAGCCAGTATACTGCTCTACATATTTTGATTAGGACGTTTCGCTAAACGCTGCTAGCATTGTCAGCCAAAATAGTGCAGCTGATTACTTTAAAATTTAATAAACTATTGTCAAGTGTAACATTTATGATGTAACAATTCAATTGTGAAAAAAGAAAACAATAACTGTTACATACTTTAGGGTCAAAGTTATTTCGTGTTAAATCAGTGAGATAATAACTAGGAACAAAAATGAAACAAAATTTACACATTAAAAAGGTATAGTGGATGTGAAGCTTCAGAGTTCAATTGTGGCTGCAGCTTTTGAATATATAACGTTTCCTTAATACGTAGTTTTCGCCAATTAGTTTCTTGAGCCAGTATTGATGGATTGTGAAAGTAAATTGTGTGGTGTGGATTTTCCCGTAAATGATCTGTAACATCGTTTTTTCCAAATGTAATTGGGTCATGTTCTTCCAATCTTGTTTTTAAATTTCGTTTGCTTTGTCCAATATAGGTTTTTCCACACGATCATTGAAGTTTATACACTGTCACAGTGAGGTGTAGTAGAGCCTGTTTGTCCTTATTTCTGAACAGGTTTTCCAATTGTTGATACGCTTTGATTCATCCGAAGGCTAAATTTGCTTTTATTTTAATTTCTAAGAAATGTTTATTTTCTTTCTCAATTTGTTGCGATGCTTCTCCGATAGAAGGAAAACAAAAAATAGCATAGTTGAATTTTCTAATTTTGCTTGCATTTTCATTTAGACTTTAGAGGCTTATGTTTTCTATTAAGATACGTTTTTATGTGCCTGTCAATAATTCCTCGTGGATAACCATTATTTAATAAGAAAGTGGTTACTTTTTAAAATTCTTTTTGTACTTTTTTAATAGCTGTTACAAATTTTATGACTTTTGTCAATTAAGCATACACCTCACTGGGACAGTGTATAAACTTCAATGATCGTGTGGAAAAACCTGTATTGGACAAAGCAAACGAAATTTAAAAACAAGATTGGAAGAACATGACCCAATTACATTTGGAAAAAACGATGTTACAGATCATTTACGGGAAAATCCACACCACACAATTTACTTTCACAATCCACTAATACTGGCTAATTGGCGAAAACTACGTATTAAGGAAACGTTATATATTCAAAAGCTGCAGCCACAATTGAACTCAGATGAAGCTTTACATCCACTATACCTTTTTAATGTGTAAATTTTGTTTCATTTTTGTTCCTAGTTATTATTTCACTAATTGAACACGAAATAACTTTGACCCTAAAGTATGTAATATCCACACTGTTGTTAAAGCAAGCAACTTCAATAAATTAAAAGTCATTTTAATTCGTTAAACATCTTAAAATTCGAACGTTTTCGACTTTCATAAAGCCCTTTTCAAGAATTAAATCTATAAATGTGACGTAATAAATTAAAATAATCAACGATAATTTCAAATAACACACATTATGAAGATATAGTACTTCTAACGGCTGTAAAAACGTAGCCAACTTTAAAATAAATAATAGCTGGCAGAGACCGGATGCAAAAACCTTTAAGCTCATCAAAACCAGGACCGAAGCGTTATAGAAATGGCAAGATTCCCAAAATTATGCGAAAAATCCAACATGGAATGTCATGTTACAATTACGTGCACTAAGTAAAGTAGTTGCAAAAATTTTGTTAGTATATGTTTAGCAAAAATGAAGCTCCACTTGCATAGCATTGTTTATTAAGGCTAGGGCTATGACGTTTTATAAGCAAAGCTTCATGAATTTTTGCTTCATAATCTGAATTACATTTCCTCAATATAGCGAAAGAATTAATGTTATATTGTGGATTAGAGCAGGTGGGGCACGACAAAATGTGGTCCTTAATTGCGCTTTTTCTTGAATCTGCTAAATTCAGATGCTCCTTCACTCTGGTGATCAAATGTAGGGATGCGTCCTAATTAAAATATGTACAGCAGTATACTGGCTCTGTTTTTTTACTGAGAATCGTCAAAAGATCCCAATCGTTTGCTCCTAGTTATACGTTCTTTTCAGAAACTTGAACTATGTATGACGAAATAATGATTCCTTTGTAACCTAGAATTTGTAACCTATTTTTTTCAGATTTATTTTATCTTTACTATTTTAAAAGTTAGTATTTGCTTGTTTTAGATTTTACTGAAGATGGCCTAACAAAGGCCAAAATCGAGTTTTATAGCTTTTTAACAAATACTTGACTGATGTAATGAGTAAACCCAACGTGTAAGCCATAAAACAATGTAATAATCTAAAGGTATTGTTACTGTCAAAACAACAGAAGTCATTATATATAGCAGGCATTTTTGTTTGTATGCTTGACCTTTCGCTTCCTTTAGTAACTGGAGAGCTTCCTCAGAATACGGAAGATGTCATTACCAGTATAACACATAAGCTGTTAAACATAAAAATATCAAGACAACCTATATCATTAATCAATAAAAATTATTACTAACAAGCCAGGCAATTACGTAACAACAAAAACATTACATCATAGAATCAGGGGTGAGAACAAGTACAACGTGTCTAATGGTACTTAAAACATCATTTATTGGCGCTAAACACATTATAAACAGCAGGAAAATTCGCATCATCATTACGATTAATTACATGTAGTGAACGAGCCTTTTGGTTAATCAAAAAACTTTCCGAACGACGACGTCTGTATGCAAGTGACTCTGATTTCAGCACTTTGCATATTCCAATCTATTCTATAATCGCAATTCACAACATGTCGACTCGTGATAACTTTTTAACAGTAAAAGTCTTAATCACATCAACATGTTCCCACTTTCTGGTTCTGACACTACGTCCTGTTTCACCTCCACACACATTTTTGCAACCTCGAAATTTTGATGTACCAAATCACGTTTTTGTCCGAAATTAATAACATCTTTTGATTTCCCAATATACTGAAATCAGAGTCACTCCCACACAGACGTCGTGTTTCGGAAAGTTTTTTGATAAATCAAAAGGCTCGTTGATGTAATGTAATTAATTAATCGTATTGATGGTGCGAATTTTCCTGCTGTTTATAATGTGTTTACCGCCAATAAATCATGTCTTTAGTACCTTTTACCACGTTGTACTTGTACACGTTTCGTGATAGATTGGGTATTGATATAAAAATACTCTTTTACACTTTTAAAATAATTTCGTATTTCAACCTTTAGTTTCCTCTACCCGCTCTTTTCTGTCCTAATGTTGTCTATCAGTATACATGCTCTTGTGACAAGAACATGTCATACATCGGTGTGACGACTAGACAGCTATTCGCAAGAATTGAAAACCATCTTTTTAATCACGAAATTTCATCTAACTCCCCATCAAATCCCATCGTGATCGGTGCAAAGCCTGCTAAAAGAAACAATGGCAGCAAAGCAAAATTGTACATTATTGAAAAAAGTGCCGTTTTACCACTGAAACCGAGCTAATGGAAGCGCTGCTAATTAAACGCCTTAAGCCATCTTTAACCTTTTGCGGTCAACCTAACTGGCGCAAAATTGTTGCCCGTTAGTTGTATTAAAAATGGCGTTTTTTGCGTTAGTTTTTACATTTTTTCGTGTATTCTTAATATCTCTGGTTAGAAAGCACAAAGCACTTTGATTTTTTGCGTGTATATAGATCGGTTATTGCAGATTTTAAATTTTGATTTTAAAAAGTAATGACGTCATTTTGAGATCATGACGTCATTACTATTAGTAGAATTTTGTTTGTTTTTTGAAATTTTGTGCCTGAAAACTGCTGAACTGACAATTTTATAATTTTTAGTGGGTCGATGCAACTTGTATTGAAGTCTACTTTCTAAAACAAAGTTCAGCAGAGCAACGAAATTATTTCAACATAATGAACAATCTTTTCTGCTGCACTCTAATTCTGTTTGACCTTATTTGAAGCTATTTGGTGGGGAGCTTGCCCTGTCCTCCCCCACCTTCCCCCCATTAAACTGAACCTGTTTCGTGATGGGTACAAAATACATCCTCACCCAAGAGCATTTTTTAACCAGCAATGACTAAACATGTAACATAGCATAATAAAACCTGTACAATACAACAGCTTTCTCCGTTATCACGAAAATGCCGTAATAAACACGTGCACATATCGTGCTGATTGAAAATTGCAACAAATTGTTGCCAAGACAACCATAAAATGGCGCCAAAACAATTATGGCACATAGCGCATGCCTTACGATTGAGTTATAACATGTAACGTAAACAATGGCAAAGAGCGGTTGCCTTACAATCGCAGTAGAAACTTGTAACAAAAAAAGGCAAGTTATATTCGCCTTACGACCAGCTTGCGACTTTTTTGATAGGCGACTTATATTCGCCTTTCGACTGCAAAGGGTTAAATATAAAACTTGGTCATTCACAAAGAGCGAAGTCGCTTCTGCACGTGTTTCATTGAGAGGTGCAGTGTTCAAATGATACTACTCTCGTTATTAGTGTCTAGTACTGAAACATCAAATTTATATTTGAATTTTCATTTATTTGTCCTGATGAAGTCCCCGACAGAGGACGAAAAAGCTTCGGTGTTTTTGTTTATGTTAGTTTTCTTAAGTTAACTCTAGTGTGTTTCGTAAAATATTGCTCTTTGCATTAGTTTGGCTCATTAAATCTAAATTATCTTCGTGTTTCCATGATTAAGTTCTCGTCGGCAACGTGACGCAATGAACTGAGTGCAAAACTGGTCACCAAAAAATAGCGGGTTGAGAGCTCGGCGCATTACGGTGAGTGCGGCATGGCCAAGCGTAAGGCAGCGTTTGCACGAATAACATACGTTTCGGGTTCAAAATGTGGCATGCGCTAGCAGCATCGACATGTGTGGGTGTACGAAAGAGACTGCTGACTCGAAGACCGAAAAATCATTTTGCAGTCTCCCAAACTCCCTGTTGCTATTGTATTTAAGTTGAATAAGTTCTCATCATTGCATTGTATGACATCACTTATTTACAACACAGCAAAGTGGAATTTGCCGAGCTCGCTATTGAAAGACCACCAATTGAACGTAATGCAAGCTTTTGAAACTAGGAATAAATATTTCACCTACATGCCCTTTATCAGCAGTGCAAATAATTTTGCAAACGGGATAAACGCAGTATATTCTAATGCATAGGTAGCGATTAGAGTAAGGGTAATACGCTCCATGTGCACTTAACAATGAAGTCACTTTGTAATGAATACCAAAATCGAAATTTTTAAGCAGAGAAGAATAAATTAAAGCCAGTTGTTTACTGGTTGGTCTAAACATAAGTTTAAAACTCCCATCTAGCCTTGGTGTTTAGGTTAAAGATAGTAAAATCGACCTGGCTGATAAATTTTCTTGGCTGATTAACAATAACTAATTAGTTGCTGCTTTGCCTTTTCAAAATGTTTCAATAAAAATTGTTGTTGTATTTATACAAACGTACTGTACATAAAGCTACTTGTTGTTATTTTAATTATTAATAAATAAATTTGGAACTAAAGCAGCGTGATCAGCGAAAAAAAAATGATTAGAGGAAAATTAAGATTGAAGCTTAAGCAGAATTAACCAGATGTAGATTGCACACAATGCCATGCGTTGTCAACCTGTTAACTGCTTTCTTTACTGGACTCATCATTATAGATTTGCGTTGAAGAAATCCTTGATACGTTCCACTACTACTCAATGAATCAGTTGTTTTTTCTCTCAAGCAGACTTGAGGAGAAATGCCACGTGCAAGGTCATTTTGCGACTGGATCACAACTACAGGTTTGACGTGCACCTCTCTACTATCCGTCGCATCTTCCTTTATAGCTATTTTCTTGCGACCAGTTTTTCTTGAATTTCTAGTTCCATCTCCGTCAATGCTAAAATAGTCAAAATTCTTACAAGTTTACTAAAGAGAATATAGAATTAAGGGTAAGGTCAACGAGATATTTGGATGATATTTGTAAAATCAGTGACCACCCACCTATAAGGAGCTCTTCTTCCGTTAACTTCGCGTTCCTGTTTCCTCTGTAAGACACCTGAACAATCGTCGTCTTTTTCTCTATAATCTGATTCGTCATCATCCTTCAACCAGTTCAATTGTGTCTAATAGTCAAAAAATTATAAATATTTGTAGCAACACCTAAATAATAATTCATTATTAAAGAAGGTAACGTGGCATCGAGTAGCTCTTTTAAATGGTCATCTCGAGAGTATTGGACCTTTAAAGCTCTTTTACCCCATTCCCTCTTTCTCTTGGATGTTGCGTTGAGCCTAGCTATTAGTAATTTTGAGATCCTCTCTATGTTAATTATTAGCTGTTATATATTTAGGAAGTTGATTAAAAGTTTATATTTCTTTTCTTTCCTGTGTGTAGTTGTTGGCTGCTTTATTCAAATTCCCCTTGGAAAATTATATTGTATTAAACTTCGTGAATTAACAAAGCTAATGTAGCCTAAAAATAAATTAATTTCAGTTCTGGAAAACCACAAAAATTCACAATTTCCCGAATTTAAGGAGAACTATCTGAGTACTGAAAATATAAAAACGTTTTTTTTAGTTCCAAGTTGCACGAGCTGAAACAAACTGCTCGCTGAACGTTGACAGCTGTTGAAGACAGTAGATGGGCAAATAATGTTTAGCCAAAATTTAATTTAAAGTTATTGAAGGCTGTTGCGGCGGTTATTGTTGACTAGCCTAATAAAACACACTGTTGAATGCTGAAACTAATTGCGGAATGCAAATGATAAAGTACGTGGTAAAGTTTAGGACATGTCGTACTGCAACAAAACAATTTTTCCTTTCCAAAGACAAATCATATAGCAACAAAACAAATTTTTCTTTGCCTAGACATATCATACAGCAAGGATATGGGGTGCCAATTTAAAATTACGAGGTAAAGTAAATTTTACTGAGTTTAGAACAAATCATACAACAACGAAACAAGTTTTTTTTTCGAAAGACAAATCATACAGTAACAAAACATTTTTTCCTTTCCAAAGACAAACCATGCAGCAACGAAACAAGTTTATCTTTCCTAAGACAAATCGTTCTGCAACGAAAACACGGTGAAGTGCCGTTTGTAAATAGCGGTGAAGTAAATAGACTTGTAAAATAGTGATTCGTGCAAAATACAAGTGCGTTCGGAAACGTTTGTGTAATTCGGAAGCGGCGAGATTCGGTTAACAGCAAAACAAAACCTAGGCCTACCTATAAATAATCAGCACCTTTACTGGAAACCAAATCTCGCCGCTTCCGACTTACCACGAACGTTTCCGAACATATTTTGCGCGAAGCACCATTTTACAAGTAACGCTATTTTACAGACTGTACTTCACCGGTTTTTCGTTGCCGTATGATTTGTCTCTGGAAAAAAAAATTCTTTCGTTGCTGCATCATTAGCTTTTGTTAAGGAAAAATTTTTTTAGTGCTGTATCATTCGTCTTTGGAAAGGAAAATATGTTTTGTTGCAGTATAACTTGTCTTTAGAAAGGAAAACTGTTATCGTTACAGTACGATATGTCGTGCAAAATTTTACTTTACCACGTAATTTACAATTCGCACCCCATAACTAACTACCCTTAAAACAAGGTAATGCCGTTAAATGTGACAGACTCTCTTGCTATAATTTAACTGAAACTGATGCTAGTGGTGTTTCTGAGATACCAGCACCACTTGAAAGACAGCTCAGAGAGCAAAATAGAATATTCATAAGATCAATTAAAAAGTTCACTAGCCGAGATTAAGAAAGTAAAATTGAAAACCGTAAATGCCTTTTTGGTGAGGTAAAGGAGCACTACAAAAATTTGGATCAGGCTTTTGAAGCATATTCAGCACTAAAAATCTAAAAAGTGTCACGATAAATGTAAAGAATGCATTGATGAGTTCGAACTAATAAAAGAACAATATGAACTGTCGAGGAAAAACTTTTTGGACATGAAAGTTGAATGTGAGACCTCACAAAAAAGGTTAACTAAAGATGTTGTACAAAAACCTAAGAAAAGCACTGAGAAAGAAAATATCAGTACTAGCTATCATTTGTTGAGGAGCAAAAAAAATCAAAGAAAAGTTCACTATTTTCTTATAAAAATTTAACCTCCGTAAACAACAAGTTATAATAGCAGAAAGCCAGCTGCAAGTAGCTGAAATTGAAGATAATCTCGCAAGAAGATTGGCAGTCATACAAAATGGTAAAAAAGAGCAACCAGAAGAAATATCCTTTCACGCTAAGCATAATGGTTGTAATGTGCGACATTTATCAAACAAGTTGCAAATATCGTAATTGCTAGTTTTAGAGCCCGTATTTGATTTGTTGCGTGGTCGACAAATGATACAAAATTATTTGCTGCCCAACTCGCCAAGCTCTGTAGATTAGAAACCTGACTGCATGTCTGCCTTTTTCCCGTCAAAACAGCGTTAGGAAAACTTGAGCCAGTGTTTAAGTTGAGCCACCCCTTAAAAAACAAAATTATAAATCACGATAAGTTATTACTGTCATCTGGTGGAAAAGCTAACTTTGCTGCATCTACCCAATCAAGAAACCGGTAAGCTGTAAATTAACTAGCATGCTAATCAGCACGCTGTTGTTTGATTAACATAAATAGGGCCAGATTTGTCCGTGATCCATATAATCTAAAAGACAATAAATAGTGACCATGGCAGAGCAACAGAACAAAAGAAAACATGATTCTTCTCCTGACACATAAACCAATAATGAGAGAAAGCTACATAGCTATACACCAGACTTCAAACTACAAGCCATCCAGCATGTTTAAACATGAACTTCCAAGAAAGCAGCAACACAAAAATTTTGTGTTGGTTCTAAACAATTACATAAATGGTGTAAAAAAAATGAACTTAGAAACACTGCAAAACACTCTAAGTTGGGAAACGATAAAGACGTGATGGTGCCGGCAGGAGGCCTTTGTCTGAAACGTTAGAAACAGAACCTATGCCTGGATAGAACACCAACCTTCCCAGCGGCTGAGAGTTACAAGAAAAAAGGTGAAAAAGAAAGCACTTCGTCTGTTTCCCAACAGTAATGATCAAAACAGTAGCAAAGAATTTGTTGTTAGCGATGGATGGCTATGAAACTTCTTTAATAGATATAAGATTACTCTTCGTCACAAAACCACAGTCAGCCAGAAAGTGCTTGAGGCACTGATGCCTCAGGTACTGGCTTGTCTGTTGCATATCCGCAGTATGAAGCTAAAGTCGAACTTGGACTTGGACCAAATGAGGGCTATGGATGAGACCATGTGTGACCAGAAAAGGCTGCTGATACCGCCGTAGACTTTGTTGGCAATGAATCTGTTTCCTTATAAACCACTGGCCATGACAAGCTTCGTGTGATTGTAGTTTTAGCATGTAAAAAAATGGGACCAAGCTACCCCCTGAACCGAAAGAACATAAGACTTTGATAAAATGCCTGGATTAGTATGTCACCTTAGTAATAATAGTTGAATGAACGAGTCTCTCACACACGTCTGGTTGAACAAAGTGTGGGGCAGTCTGATTTTTTCCATACGGCTTCCGTGTTAGGATGCCTATAGGCTTCATATCCAGAAATCTATAAAGTCTGTTTTAAAGAAATGAAGAACAGAGGCAGCTGTTATTCTCGGGGGACGTACAGTACTAATGCAAGCGACCGATGTGTGTATCGCAAACTGTATGAGGATTGCACGTCAGGTGGACAGAAGTTTCTAACCAAGGTAGGCAACATGAAATCCCCCACCAGAGAGCTAGCCCCGGACGAGGTCAACAAAAATGGAAAATAAAATTACTGCTATGAAAATGCAGTTCGTGCAACAAATTCAGTGCATCCCGTGGTCACCCATATATCCAACAAACAAGTACTGAAACGAATTCAAAATAGGCTTCTAGTGCACACCACGAAACCAAGACAGCTTACATTTTTTTTGATATATCATGAAATAAAGCAATTTAGAACAAATAGAATAGTGGGAAAACAAGGTAAAGATTTTATTTCAAAGAATTTATCCAAAACAAGACACAAATGACATATCGCATTTTGCTAAAGATTGCATTATAGGAGTATTAGATTGAAAAGAAGCAGTGCGTGTTAAACACATGACTTTAAAGAATGAGAAAGGGAAAATAACTTATAGCGAAGGTGGATGTGGAACAGCAAATTGAATTTGTGCCTGTGGAAAAGAAAGACAGAAAGTATGTAAGGGATGTAAAGGTGATTCCGTGGGAACTGAAGCACAGGCTGGTGGTCGAAGATCTGGATAAGGATTTTAAAAAAGACAGCGAGAAAAAATGGATCATAAGAAGGATGTGGAAGTTGAATGAAAACCGAACAAGGGTAAGAGTAAAAGAATTAGTCAGCACAGACTTGACAATTTGTGAAAAACTTTCAAGAATGGATTTCTGAAGTCATGTGACAAAGTGTGTGAAAAGAAGAAGTCTAAAAGAAATCGAGAAGACACGTAATGGTAGAACAAAGAGGTGAAGGATACTCTAACAAGTAAGAAGGCAGCATTTACACAGGTGTGCAGGTTTCCATCAAAAGAAAGCAAGACTCATCACAAGCGTGTAAGAAATCAAACTAGGAAAGTTGTTGCTAGAGCTATGAGAAAGGAAGCTAAACAAGAATTAAATAATTTGTGCAAGAATTTTTAATCTTTCATTAGAGAAGAAAAAAGGAAAGTGTTTAAAAGGAAGAAACAACCGGTTGGGCTTTACTGAAAAAGACAGAGCAAAAATTTGGAAGAAACACACGAAAAAGAACGTGAACAAAGAGAATGAATTGGACCAGATGATGGAAACTGATGTAGTAGAACAACCTATTGAAAAAAGTTTCTCGCAAAGAAATTGTGGAAGCAATGCAATAGATGGAAATCATGTTAGGCCACTGGGGCATTTGAAGTAAGTGGCGAGATGATAGATTCAATTGGCAAATTTGGAGTTAAAGTGATAACGAGCCTGTGTCAGCGTGTATTGGAAGGTAGAGGAATGCTTGATGTGTGGAAAACTAGTGTCACTCTGGCTACTTTTAAAGAAAAGGGTGATGCAACGTGCTGCAGATTACTTAGAGGAGTAAAACTGCTAGAGCATGCCATAAAAATTACTGAAAGCGTGTTAGAACGACAAATACGAAAACTGATAAATTTGAATATAATGTTGTTTGGATTTGCGTCAAGAAAAGAAACAGTGGATGCAATATTCATTGTGGAGAGGAGGCAGAAGAAATATCAAAAGAAGAAAAAGAGAAGTTGCATTGTCACGCTTCACAGTTTACGAATCAGTGTACTGCTTGTTCACACTATTGTTTTAACATTTAAACAAAATTCAATTACGTAGATCTATAACGCCAAGAGTGTTATTAAGATAAAAAATGACCTTTCTGAAGGCTCCCAAATTAAATACATTTCATGCAACCAGGACTAAAATATTGATATTCTTTAATCGGAATGATTGTAATCACGGAATAATTCACAGCTTACCGAACTTAAGTGATCATCTGATCGGGACTGATCAACGATCCCTAGCACTCTCTCCGCTTCCTTGCAGGCTTCTTTCCGAAGTTTTTCTTGCTCTTCTTCCTCTAATAGGCGCTTTCTTTCCTCCTCTTCTTTCTCTTTTCCCTTCTTTTTCTTCAACTCCTCTTCCTCCTGACGGGATTTCTTTTCACGAACTTCCATCTGCAATATCACTAAAACCGTAATCACTTCATTCATTTATGCGCATGAACTCATGCTCGGTTTGCATGTCTTGCGTCAGACTGGGCCACCACGACGGGTAGACTGCTTGGCCCCATCACCTGTCTGCCACTTGAAGATGGAAGCATCCCGTGAAATGTCTGCCCAAGGACACAACAAGCAAGCTTGCCGGCTTGTGCTCTACACTATCCCTATTTGCTGAGCACCAACCACGGAAGCTGTGAATACCATTTTTGAAATCTTTCGGTATGACTCGACTTGGGAAATGAACCCCAGGTATACGGAATGCGAAGCGGATGCTCTAACCACTACGCCATCGTGCCGGTACCATAAATAAGCACATCACAAATAGTATAGCATTAAGCACACCTCAGTAAGTTTTTGCAATGCAGTAAATCGTTCTTCCCATGGCTGAGCAGCGTTTTCCATTGCATCGAGTTTACGTAGCAGTTGTTCAGAATCAGCAACCGACTGACAAGCATCAGAACCCATACTTTCCAAAGTGGTCAATTGCTGTTGTAACCATGCATCACATGCAGCAGCATCATGAGCAAAATGATACGCTTCCATCACTGTGATAGAAAAAAAATTGATAATGCATTTATTAAGATTTTAAACGTTGGTAAATAAATCATTTGAGGATAAGTGTCAAACTGATGAATTTATTTGGCAAAAGTGTCAAACTTGGTGATTTTATTTGTAAAAATGTTGGCAACTTAGAAAACCCAACGATAAACCTCTCTACATTAACACCATGTTCAACCACCCACCTATCAAAATACGACCTAGAAAATCATTAGCCAACGACTTTCAATCTTTCCTTCATCAAGCAAAGAGGTTAATAAAGCCGCAACAACTAACAATGAAGCTTTCGGGTTGGGCTGTGACGTCCAGCACACAACAATAAAGCCAATAGCAAACGCTGCTGAAGAAACATTGCATAGCTTAACCTCTTCGCTCAATGAAAAAAACATAAGAAAAAAAATTCTTAAACTACCTTGCAACCGCTTTCCTCCTTACCATTCACTACACAAAAATTGCAACAAAAACGTTAGATTAAGCTAAAGCTGCAGGCCGAACATGAGTCATATCATCAAGGCAGGTAACAAACAGACACTGTGTCGACAAGCAAAATTAATCCACTATGCAACTTCAGATCCGAGTGGACTGGCCTATGCTAAAGCATAGGCTATGCTAAAGCACCTTCCTCGCTCTGGCATGGCTTTTCTTCTTCACATTTTCAATCTCTCCTGGACTTTGCATTCCTTTCCTTCCATCTGCAAGACATCTTCTATAATTCCCATCCACAAGATGGAAACGCCTCTCGACTCTCCTGCTTCCTTCCGGCCTATCTCTCCCACCTTCTGCGTCTGAAAGCTTTTTGAACGCATCACTCTATCCGGTCTACTCTTCTTTCTGGAATCTAATTCCATTCTTTCTCCCCGCCAGGCCGGTTTCCACCCTGGACGGTCTACTCTAGATCAAATTGTGTACCTTTCTCAGTCAATTTCAGATGGGTTTAACAAACCCAGGCCGGCCTCTCGGACGATCCTCTCTACTATTGATTTCGCTAAAGCTTTTGACTCTGCCTGGCATCCCGCCCTTTTCCATAAATTCATTTTGGCTGGCCTCCCTCCTGTTGCTGTTGTTGTTGGTGTTTACCGACCCCTTTTAACGGATGGGGGCATGGCGGATGACCATGGAGCCCCAGAAGCTGGGCAACTCCCCAGGGTCTGGACCAGAGATCGTACAGAGACAAAGACTCCCCAAAGAGCGAGCGGCGCAGAGTCCGTAGCTGGACAGTGCAAAATGAGATGAGAGGTGTCCTGGGACGAGTGTCCACAGGCGCTGCAGGAAGAGTTCTCGATTCTGCCAATCCTAGAGAGATGAGAACCTAACAGAAGGCTGTGTCCGTTGTAGCGTGGACGAGAGAGAATACAGCGAGCATGACGAGGGAGCACAAGTTCCTCGGTGGAAATCAAAGTAACCTGTGTGTCAAAGAATTTCGATGAGACAGTATGCCTCCAGTTCGAGAAAAGACAAGAGTGGATACGAGAGATAAGAGGAGAGAGACCACAAGGGATTGCAGAGGGCGCAAGTAGCGCTCCCCGTCTGGCCAGCTCGTCAGCCGCGTCGTGCCCCGGGAGAAACGACTGGGGACCCATTGTAGCCTGATAGAACAGGAGGAGAGAGAACACAGTTCCTGCCAGATCTGCCAGAGAGTTTGAGGCAAAAAGAAAGATGGAGGAAACGACAGGGTGATGAGGACAGAACGAGAGTCAGATAGAAGGAGAAGAAAAGAGAAATGATAGACTTGTTGGTGCTGCCGAGACCAACAAAGTTTAAAATCAAATAAAACTGCGCATAAAATTTTAATAGCAGCTCAAAAATTGAAAAAAATATAAATTTGTTCGTTTTTGTAAGGAAATTTTGATGAAGACAATTTTGACAAGTTTTGACTTTATGCAAAATTTTGACTTCATTTTGATTTATAAAATCTACCAAAACAGACTTCTGAACACCTGAAACGAACGTTAATACACGTTTGATCATGTAACAAGGTCCTGAAAAAATTTTGACTTTATTGACTTTAGCGGGCCCTACTTATCACTAATCTTGTCACTGGCAGAGCTAGGTATAAATGGCCATGACTAGTTTGTTAAATATTTTTTGAGCATGTTTTAAGATTTGAATATTTTGATGTTAGGTGATAAATAAATCTGCATATAATTTTTAATTTGATTTGGAAAACAACACCATTTAATCTTCACTCAACACTACCGCTAAGTACCATTACAATGTGGTATGAAAAAGCTAACTAAACCTAAATGTTTTTGCTTTATGACAACCACTTCAAAACATTTTTGTCTTTTAAGTCAGTGCGATGTAACATAATGTAAAAAAACGGTAATTGATGCCAGAGTTGGAAACAGGCCCAATTGTCAGGCCCGAACCTGAAAATACAAGCCCGATTCCGACATTTATTTTGTAGCACGACTTAGGCCCGAAATCTAAATTCCTCGAACGACTTGAAAATGCATGAAACTGTGGAGTAGCTATACCCTTACTCTTAATAATCCTACTGTAAAAAACTTTGCATACGAGCCCGAAATCGGCCCGAAAATTTTTTAGAACTTAAGCCCGAACCCGACCCGAAAAATCTGGCCCGTTTCCAACTCTGGTTGATGCACAGTTGTGTAAATCTAAGGACAAGTACAAAGTATGGTTAAGCATGTTCCAATGACTAATTGTTAAGCATGTTGAAATGACAATTACACCAAATTTAATAGGCTTGTTATATGTGGCTTTGAGCTGTGTCATATTATACTTGTACATGCATTAATTCCATTTTTGGCAAAAAAGAATTAGCTCATGCTACCGACATATATGTATTTATGGTGTGAAAAGTATACCGACATGCAGCATTGATTGAAAACTTTTTCAAACTCTCATTTGAATAGCCTAGTGAGCATAGCTTGCAAAAGATTGATCAACAAAATGAGTCAAATTAATTGCTGTGCTTTATATAATCCTTATTTGTCATAATGAAAAATAATTGGTAGGCCTATCAAGACGTCCATAACAATTGAAATTACATGCTCTAAGGTAGTAATTCCGAAACTTTTTTTACTCGCGTGCCATTGGGAGATTTCGAACAGTGTTCTCGACTCACCTACATCTAGAATATCTCACAAACTCAAAAATACACATTACAAGATCAGAAAAATTAGCAAATTGTAGTACACAGACATTCCAACAAGGTTAAATGACAAATTAAAAGCTAAAAAATGAAAAAAATTCAGAAAAGTTTTCTTTTCCACCAGTTGGTCAATGCGAGGAATAGTTTCGCTGTCAGCAAATCGAAAATCATGCTTAGGTGATGCAAGACGGTTTCAACTTTTCGATTTGATGGTCATCAAAGCCGAAAACCCCTGCTCACTCTCCCACGTGGAATGAAAAATCAATAACTGAGAAACAGCGTGACCGGTTCAGTTCGGGTACGATAATACCATGCTCAACCAAAAATTGATAGGACATCATTCCTGATGTTTTATCTTTGCTGTCTCATCAGTTTGAACGTCTTTCAGTTTTTCTTGTTTCCGGATCCCCACGGGTACATCAGCCGAATCAATGAAGAATAGGTTGATAGAGAAAGCAGAAGATGTAACGTCAGGAAAGTAATGCATTAATTCAATCTTTACGTGCGAAAGATGGCAAACAATTTCAAAAGAAATGTCACCATTAAGTTTTTTCTCAACGGAAATGAGGAAGTGAACATTCCGTAGCTTTGGTTTTTAAACTTTTCTGCCCAGAGGTCCAGCTTACGGATAAGTGCTTCCAGCTTTGAGATGAACTCTGTTACAGTTCGGTTGGGATCTTGGAACGACAGGTTGAAATAGTTTAGAGCTTCGAAAAAGTCCGATAAATAAGCCAATTTTGTAAGAAAATCCTTGCTCTCAAGACTAGCTTGAAAATCGTGATTCTTCTAGAAAAATTGAAAAAATTCATCCTGCAGTTCAATTTCGCGTTACCTCGGGATAGCCAGTGCACTTCCGCGTAGTAGAAAAAATAGGTGTGGTTGGAACTAAGATCTACACAAAGTCATTTAAACAACCGGGTATTTAGGGCGGATGTTTTAATGAAATTTACCAGTTTGATTACTCGGTTCAAGCATGACAACAGATTCTGTAGAAGCACTTTCTGGCAAAGGGCAAATCTGTGAATGAAACAATGAACAATGATGACGTTTGGTGCCACAGCTTTGACATAAACTTAAGCGCTGATTTACTTCTCAGCATAGATGGAGCTCTATTTGTTGCACAGCCGTTGAGACTTCTTCAGTCCATTTCAATCAGTTTGAAAAATTGTCCACAACTTTAAAACCATTCTTTCCTTTTGTTATACCGGGAAGTTACTTGCTCATCACTAACTCAGTTTTCCTAGAAATGCTTTGTGTATAGCGAATATACGCAAGTAACTGAGCGTTTTTTGTTACGTCCGTCCATTTGAATGGAAAACCCAAACTTTGAATCTCTCACTCCTAAAATTACTTGGTTGGCAATATGGACCGATATCTCTATTGGATTCTTAACTGTGTTATTAGAGAGAGATACACTTTCCAGCTTCGCAGCCGCCTTATCTCCAATCATATGTTTAATCCAGATCTTTGCTGCTGGCATCCTGAGGGTCTCTCCATTGGTATTGGGAGAGCGACTTCATACGATGACTTGGCAATATCCTTCTGTCTCTAGTAAATTGTGCGAGTCTTGTTCAGGCGCTGCCGATTGTAGTACTCGACAAGTCCCTGAAAGCAACACTCATCACGGTCCTTTTTGTCAGAATGATTTGTATCAAGATGACGTTCGAGTAGACTTGGTTTTATAGCTGAATTAGCAAGGGTATTCAGGCAAACTACACATTGCGGAAGAAATTTTCCCCCGTGTTCAAGAGCTATGAACCCATACTTTATGTAAGTTGGACTGTACTTTCGCTTCGACATGTAAAAAAAAGGTAAATTAAACTAAACATAATTGAAAAGTCTTCGCAGCTGAAGGTAGGAAGTGCAATAAATTTTTGACTTATTCGACAGTGGGTTTGGATAACAGCTAATTTATTTGACATTTGACGTAGCTGTGGAACAACGTGGATGTTGCGTCATAAACGTGCGAAACCTCAAATAAAAGTAGCACAATATTGAAAGTTGCTTAGTCTGAAGGTTCTCGCAAATTCTATGAGTGAGCTGTTGCTCGCGTACCACTTGGAAGACTCTCGCGTACAACTAGTGGTACGCGTACCACAGTTTGGGAGCCACTGCTCTAAGGAGTATGCAGAAATGCAAAATCAACTTAATGTATGACATTTCGTAGATAAGTTTTGTAGTATAACTTAATTGCGGTCGAATATAAATTGCAATCTAACATATTGGAAAATATTGCAGTCATACGATAAACATTTATATGTCGAATAATAGGCTTATTTGTGATTAAACAGTTAACGTATGCATAGGTACTTTTTAAAATTCCTAATGATCGGCATATGCGTTGTATTTGGCTGCAAGTCTGGTTACCACAATAAATCGCAGAAAACAAGTGGTTTTTTATTCTCATTTGATAAACCTGATTTAATGAAACTTTTGATGAAATCTGGCAACCGCCAAAACTGGAAACCTACAAAAAACTTAATGATAAGTGTAAAACATTTTAAAGTACATTAAAGACGAGTCAAAGAAAAAAATGAAAGTGGAAGCTACAGCCAGTTCCTACAATCCACACTGAGAAAGCATTGAAATTTTTCACTTTTTTCAATATCTTTACTGAGACAACTAAAGCTGCAAACTTTTTACATGATCAAGGACGACTTGATAACGACATTGTGATGATGGTAGATGAAATGTATTTACAAAAGTTTGCTCTGTACATTGGAGGTGATTTCATATGAAGTGAAGTCGATGGAGATCTATACGAGGGATTCGTTGTTTTCATGATACAAGAATTAAAAATATCCATTCCTCTTGCTGTTGAAGCGTGCCATGAAACTAGCATTAACGGCCAGTGGTCGGGTAAATAAATAAACAACTGCATTATTACCCATTCTTCTGTAGGTTTCAGTGTTCGTGCTATCATCACAGACAACCATGCCAGCAATGTGAGTACTTTTAATATTTTGAGAAAAACGCACAGTGCAAGTGATATATTGTTCATTAAGCACCAGTAAAACAGCAGCAAAACCTAGCTTTTTTTTACAACGCGCATATAATTAAGAATATTAGAAACAATTCACTTAATGAGAAAAAGTTTGTGCTCCCTACACTTTTATTTAAAATTGGTGAACTTGCTAGTGTGACATTCCAAGATGGTTATATTGCTTGGAGTGACCCTAGAAATATTTATGATAACGATGCAATACTGAATGCAAATCTACGAAAAGCACATAAATTATATTTAAAAGTTTTGTATCCTTACAACAATCAAAACGTTAGTTTGGCTCTTGCTGTTTTTGATGAATCCGCTATAGCTGCTGCCAAGAATTTATTTCCCAGCCGGAAAAATGCTTCAAGTTTTTTAGCATTAAGATCTAGTGGACGATTGTTAACTCAAAATGCCGTTTTTCTGTCAATAAATTGGTAAATACTGTAGTATGTGGAGATAGCAAAGTCGACTTCCTAATTGTTTTCTCGAATTGGTTGGATGCTTGGTGTGATTCAGCAACTGATTTGTATTCGAAACAGACTTTAATGCTTTGCTTCAAACTTTACGAGGGCAAGCTAGGTTGTGTTGTGATCTATTTAATAAAGGACTTGATTTCATTATACCAACAAAATTTCAGAGCGACCCTCTAAAAAACGCTCTTCACAGTACCGCCAAATGAGTGGAAGCAACTTTCTGGTGAGTTTACGAGAAATAATACAAAGCGAAAAACATTGTTATTCAAATCACCGTTGAAAGAAAATATTTATGCTTGGCAAGAAGATCTCTTTCAACAGTCACATGCACCAGAAATGTTTAATATTGAACTTGAAAGTGTTACTTGTGACATCAAAACTACACGACTTTCTCCAGAAACAGCAAAAGTTGAATTTACAACAGCTGGATACATTGCTAAAAAACTTAATAAAAGGGTTTTACGTTTGTCGTGTGAATTGATTCAACAATTTGCAGACACGGTATACTTGAATCATTTGTTTCGGGGTGGATTAACGATCCCATCTTCCAGTTTGGCTGATTTCGTTTGCAAAGATTCGGCAATAATGGACTTTAACGACGACTTCGTTCAAAAACAAATACCAATATCAGTATTTGCACGGGATGGAGCAGTTTGCATGCTGCATCAATATTTAGCCCATTACAATTTCTTTTGCAGCGATCATTTTAGTTGAAGACTGTCATCCATTACAAAAGATATTGTAAATGTTTTTTTACAATAACTAACTGCGTATTGCTGACGACTCTGTTTTAAAAGATTCAATGATTGGATTTAAAAAGCGACAAAGAGCCAAAGAAATGTGAATTTAGCTCAGAGTCTATCTTGGTTAAAATCTGAGAATTCCCAGTCTTTTGATGCCATGAAGGTTGATGCTGTCTTCCATTTTTGTTTAGTTTTATGCATCAAGTGATTTGATATGTTGTAAATTTTGCTGTACTATGTATTCAAAAACGTCAGCGAAAATAATGTACCAATCGATTTTGTAACTTCATGCGATAATATAATGATTTTCCGGTTTTATCAGTACACTTAACCCTGCAAGCTCGCAAAGTATGGGATTTTGTTAGTGTCATGAATGAGACAACATAAACCCCAGTAAATAACCTTGTCCTGGTTATCAAGGACATATAAAAGGTACACATTTATATTTAAATTAAATGACTTCAGCCAAATTCTTATGAAAAATAGTAGCCCTGTAGCCCAAAATGGCAGCAGTGCTTAAAATGTGACATATCAGGCCGTGTTCAGAGTAGGCCGTGCTGCTACTTTGAAGTCCGCCAAAATGTTTTACAAGAATATTTGCTAGGCTCTAGATCTTCCTACTTTTTCCCTCTCCGCTGTCAACTTCTCTTTAGGCCATTTGGTCTTCTTCCCTTTTGTTCTTGTCGGTGCGGAGACTACCCAGAGATATTGGAACGCTGGATTCATCCTCTCAACTCGGAAAATGTAAAACCACGTTCTTTTTGAAGAGCAAGGGTAAATATCAACCCTCAACATCAATGTTCCAGTTCAAGTTTTCCTTTCGTTAAGACTCTCTTCATATCTTTTTTTGTTGTTACCCAATTATGGAGGCTAGGAGAATAGATACTTTTAAAAATCTGGCCCAGAGATCGTATAAACAGGAAGGGCATCCAAAAATCGTGCGGCGTAATGTGTCCGCAACAGGACACTGCTCATGTCTGCACTTAGGATTCTCCATTCTGCCATTTCGGTAGAGATAAGAATTCAAAGGAAGATGTGCCTGTTGGAGCAAAGGTGAGAGAGGATAAAGCAAGCGTGACCAGGAAGCACAAGTTTTTTAGTGGAGACTGAAGTGATTTGTGTGTCAAAGAATTAGAAGGAAACAGAACGCATACATCCAAAAGAGAGACTGCAAGGAATCGCAAATAGTTGAAACAGCATACCCCTTCGACTTACGCATCTCCAGTGACGTTGCCGGAAAGAAATCAGTGACCAATAACCCATTTGCAGCTTGGGAGTAGTTAAAGAGAACAAGGTGAATAGTTTTTGCCAGAAGCATCATTGGGTGTGAAAGAAAAAATGACAGAGAGGAATCCACAACAATAACAGAGCAAGAGTATGGAAGAAAAAAATTGGCAGTCTTATTCATTCAACCGCAAAGAATTTCAAAAATAGTGGTGCCTTTAGCAAAAATATTGAAACACTCTGGGTCTGCCAAAAATGGCGGCTTTAGTGCCAGTTTAAAAAGGACCCTGGAGTCTTTTTCGTCTAAAGAAGAAAGAGCAAACTATCGATCTACGTCACAAAATCGTGTTTGGCAAAGAGTCAAGATGGGCAAGAACAACACCTTGATGACAATAAAAGTAGGGTCATAGTGAGAGCAGGGAATAAGCTCTACGCCGAAAGAACAAGGGTTAAAGGAAGGAAAAGCCATGCAAGCAACACCTTTGTGGGAAAAGAGAGCATGAGCGGGCGTCTCTAAAAGAAGTACTGGAAGGTCTTTGTTTCACTTTATGTTTAGCCAATATTAAAACAGGAAAGAATAACGACAGACGAAGAGACTGCTCTTAGGTCCCTCAACGACGTGGGAGGACAGGGAGAAATGAGTCAGGATGATCCGCGAGGGTGGCGAAGAAGCCTTAGAAAGGACAGGAAGAATAGGCAAAGACGAGAGACAGCCGGTCATGACGCGACTAAATGCTGCTTGGTGACGTTTGTAGAAAAGAGAAAAGGAAGCCATTATGATGAAGAGTAGGTAAGAAGGGGCTGCAGAAAATCTTTGCAGAATACAAAAAAAGAACTTCTTTGTGGTAACTAATGAGCATAGATGCAATGCACTGCTTCAAGACTAGGAAAAACTTGTCCTTTAGCGAAGACATATGTTTAAAAAAGAACAGAGAGAAGTAGGTCCAAAAAAAGATAGGAGAGAAATGGAAGCAAAGAGGGTAGTCAAGCAGGATGAGAAAAGGCTGATATCAGTCGATTATGGATCGCATTCACTGGAAAGAAGGGAAAACACGACCAGATTTCCAAGTCGTCAGCATAAAGGGAGCAGCTTACAGAGAACGGAAAAAAGCACGAAAATCATGTGAGAAAAGAGAGATAGAACAGAGCTATGAATAGATTCTTGCTGAACGTTTCAATGGACTAGTAGAAAGTGGCTTTAGTAATTACAAAACATTACGCAAGCGCGTCTGTCGGAAACAAAGAACTGAGACTACCTAACAAAGCAAGAATGAAAGCTAGCAAAAGAAACACTGGAAAAGAGAACGGGGATCAAACAATTAGATGCCTTTAAGATATTGACAGTAGCGAGATTTTTACCAGAATCAAATCTGGTTTTGCAAAACCCAACCGAGATGGATTAAGGCGTAAAGAAGAATTTCAGAAAGTAGAGTATTCATTCTCGAAGCTTTTTGTCTGACACTTTTCAAGAGAATCCGTCAGAGATAGAGTGAAAAGGTGAAGTGAGTCACTTATATAGAGGCACAGTTGACGAAAAAGAAAGAAGGGAAAAAGCTCATCATGATTGGTAAAAGAAGTGACCAATAGAAGGAACGGAAACTAATGTGTTATTTTTAGACCATAAACGAATTCCTTTTGTTTGCATAAAATTGATAACAAATATTCTATTCTTGCCCGTGGCCGTACTTCTTTTCACCTTTCCATCCTTGAAGCCACGTACATCAAAACATCCAAACCAAATTTATGCAAACAAAAGGAATTCGTTTATGGTCTAAAAATCACACATTAGTTTCCGTTCCTTCTATTGGTCACTTCTTTTACCAATCATGATGAGCTTTTTCCCTTCTTTCTTTTTCGTCAACTGTGCCTCTATATAAGTGACTCACTTCACCTTTTCACTCTATTTCTGACGGATTCTCTTGAAAAGTGTCAGACGAAAAGCTTCGAGAATGAATACTCTACTTTCTGCAATTTTCAAATTCTGTACCACCAATCAACTCTTCAAAGAAGAATTTGATTAACAGTAAACCGACCGTAGGAAAACCAATCTGACGGGGCAATAGCACGGAGTTGGACTTCAGAAAGAAGAGTAAACGAGACAGATAGATGCGCTCAAACAGTTTTGAGACTTATGAGGTAATAGATATAGGTCGGAAGAAAGCAGAAGTGTCACGAAGTTTTCCGGTACATCAATAGAAATGATACCAGAATACTTCCAGTTTGAAGAAAAGAAACGTCAAGAAAGATTAAAACTGCAAAGTAGTTCCACATCAAAAAAAAGGAAGATGCCTCAGCATGAGGTTGGCGGCTCTGTCTAAATCGGCAGCAGTGGACAAAGAAAGGCTGGTGACAACCGCACTATTACTACTACAGCCAGAGTAATGGAAAGAATGAGAGTTTAAAAGACAAAAAGATTATCGTAGTTTATACAAGTAGTAGCTTCAGCGTTTCGCACGCATAGCTTCTGGCTAAGAAAAGTAGAAGTGAGATTTTGGTACGCTGACAAATATACAGTAGATGCCGATTTACTAAGAGAGGATCATTCAGAAAGTTGGGAAGAGTAGCAGATAACAAGGAAGTATAACTAACAAACGAGCGAAAAAAAAGGAGGCAGATTTACAGTTTGAAGAAAAAGGTAAATATTTTTTCCAGCATGTAGTATGCCGAGAAGGAAAGATGTAAGCCTAGCGTCTTTTACTTACCGCTTCTTAGCTTTTGATGCAGTCAAAAGCAACTGATGAATCGGCCGCATTCATTTCTAGGAAAAAAAGAATAATTTTCTTCTGGGGGACAGTGATAAATAATGTAGGTACCAAAACGTCCCAACGTACTTTTTGAAAATACAAAGATGGAGAGCGCTTATTGATATAACATTGTGTGACGAATAAAACCAACAGAACATGCGTCCTGTAAAACCTCTAAAGAGCAAGAAAGATACCCGGAAAAGAGAGACTGCCGAAGGAATGGCGAAGGACAGTGAGGAGTCAGGGACATCAAAAAGGGAGATAATAAAGGAAATGACTTGATCGAATATCTTGTGCCCGTCATGATTTGGTGTATTCGTTCCAAAACGGGTAACGACAGTGAAAATTCAACAAAATGAAAAGATTTTTTGAGGAAGAAAAATGGAGGAAAAAATATAGCGGATAGGCGGCATTTTAAGAAATGTTGACCTCCAGGTAATCAGAATAGGCGTTAAAAGAGCAAAAAGAAAAACCAGAAAGTTTATTTTAGAAAACTCTGCTCGACAAAAATGATTACTCCAACACCAGCGTGCCAGTCATCACAAAATAGTATGCCAGGCCGGGAGCGAGCAGATTGCAGAAACGTGTTCTCTGAAATCTTGAAAAAAGAAGAGAAACTTAACGTAAACACCTAGATACAAGCCAGGTCATCAAGAGGGACAAAGATAAAGTGGCGTAGCTTTATATCTCTAGCGCGAAAGCTTCTAGCAATTTATTAAAGAATCCTGAGCATGTCAAGTGATGAAGAGTACACAAGAGGTGAAAAATAAGTGTTCGAGTGAGAAGAAGAATAAAATAACTCTTTTAGAGGAGTAAGCAACAGGAAAAAGGACAGGTGGGAAGTCAGCATACGACGGTGGAAATCCCTTGAAGGAGTTGATTTGGCCAAACAGCAGCACAATAGTGAGAAACCCCAAAACCCCAAAAAAGTGCTGGGAGTAGGGTTCTTTTTTGGAACGATGAAAAAACAGGTAAGGCAACTCCATGTACGTGAAAATGAATAAGAAGTTGAACTTCAAAAACAAAAAAGTAGTACACTGCCAGTGTATCCATTTTACATAGGGCACAATGTCAGCGCAAACAGAGCAAAAAAATGTAGGAAAAGAGTTTGGAAAAACATTGCCGTTGATCAGAAGAAGAAAGCAAAATGGAATAAAAAAAAAAGAGACAGCAAGGAGCAATACGGAGGAAAATAAATCTAGAGAAAAAATGCGATCAATTTTAGAACGATAAAGAAGGATTTACTTTGTCGAAATCATTCAGATTGCGACATCAAAAAAAAGATATGGCAAAGGAATGCCGAGTAAGAGAGTAAGTAAGTAAACTTAGTTGTCTCCTGTAGACTCATATAAAAAATGAAAACGAAACTATTGCAAAAAAAAACAATTGGTAAATTGTGAGAGCGAAGGTCAGAAAGCATCTAAAAACTGTACAGTTTTCAAGTCAACAAACTTTTAGACCGTCGAGTTAAAAAGCAAATAACCTATATCGATAATTCTCAAACTTTTTCACCTGCGGAACACTTCAAGATTGTTTAAGAAGACATGGAAAGCCAATGGGCCAAAACTGTGAAAGGCACAATAAAAAGTTTAATGTAAACACTTTAAAAGCAAATACGCTCCTCACAAGAGAAATGTGTTTGCGTTCTATACCATTTTACATACTAAATGGGAATAGTAACATACTAAATGGAAATAGTAACAAACTAAATGGAATAGTAACATACTGAATAGGAATAGTAACAATCTAAATGGGAATAGTAACAATCTAAATGGGAACAGTAATAAACTAAATGGGAATTTTATTTACAAAATATTTATATCTTACAGTTAAAAACAACACAGTTTATTTCAAAGAAATTTATTAGAAGCTCGTGTCTTCTTCAGCCAATGCAGATGCTAGTTTGCTCTGAATATGCGCAATATCACCTCAGCACAAACTAGGATCAATTAGCCTAATTGCTGCTTCAATAAATCTTTCGAGAAACTGCAATCTGAATTCTCTCACACTCAATTGTCCTCTTACATCATCGCTTAACATTTGGTTGGAATTTTCAGCAAGATTACGCTTTACGTTTGCTTTAATCACAGACCAAACTTGCTCAATAGGATTGAGCATTGGGCTGTAAGGTGCCAACCTTAAAATCTTATTTCTGCTGAACTCTTCTTCAATCAAAATTTCTTCAACACGAGAATGATAAGGTGCATTGTCAATGACAATTACAACTGGCCTCCTATATGCTTCAAAGGCTTTTCTGAAACAAGCACGGAGCCATTCGCAAGCATCTTCACGGTGGAATGCTCCACGTCTTACTTCATGATGAATCAATCCTAAAGTAGAAATACAGCCAATCACATGAATATTAGCTCCTTTAGATGCTGCAGCTGCTACAGTACAACGCGTCCCGCGCACTGACCTACATTTAGAGCGAGAAATATGGATGTTAAAATTTGTTTCATCCATAAAGAGAATAGGTAGGTTTTGACCTTGATAATCAAGTAGGGTCTGCACAAAAACTTTTCGTTTTTCTTTATTTTTCGGAGTGTTAGCGCTCTCTGGCTCATATCTTACACTTTTTAAGGTATAAACTGACATATCCAAGAGCCTAAAAACAGTTGTCTTAGATATCGTCAAAACATACTTTAGATGTAACTTTTCAACAATTTGAGCCAGCGTGATCCTCGAGTTATTTTCAATAAAACTACACATTACTTCCGTATGCTCGCTAGTAATTTTTTGATTATAACTCCCACCACGGCCATCAACTTTTACTCTTTCTTTGATCCATCTATAAGCAGTGGTCTTCGGAACATTTAGCTCTGTTGCCAAACAGCGCCAATCACCATCTGCATTATGAAGGTCAATAATGCGTGCTCTTTTTGCTTTCACAGCTAATTTTTCTTCTTGAGTCTTTGTAGGCATGGGCAATGGTTTATTAGTCAGTTTTGTTTAACAGCAAATACTAATTTGACAAATTCTTCAACAAAACACACAGTCAATGAAAACATTGACAGAAAGCGCGCAAAAAATTATTGGAGTGTTGCCACATAAAAATTAACAGTATTGAACACAAAATTGTTTTTTCAGAGGGTCATTACAGTATACATTTTTACTTTAAATATAAAATTTAATTTATGGTCAAAAATTCCCATTTAGTACGTTACTATTCCCATTTAGTATGTTACTATTCCATTTAGTTTGTTACTATTCCCATTTAGTTTGTTACTATTCCCATTTAGTATGTTACTATTCCCATTTAGTATGTAAAATGGTATAGATTACGTAACTACGAGGGTCAGTCAAAAATTATCCGCACTTTTTATTTTTTTATTTGTTTGAACAAAACACAAAAGTAAAACAAATACGTCACTTTTCCACATAATTCCCACCCTTCTTGATGCACTTCTTCCAGCGATCTACAAGCTTGTAAATTCTATCTGCGAAGAAAATTTTTGGCTTTGTCATGCAACCATTTGTGCACTGCTTCACGCTCTGCTTCCTTCGAAAAAAATCGACGATCTCGCAAAGCAACTTTGAGTGAACCGAAGAAATGGTAGTCGGAAGGCGCAAGATGTGAGCTACAAGCAGAGTGTTGTAGCACTTTAAAGTCCAATTGGCCAATCCCAAGACGTTTTTGCTTGTGGTCTACCGTGAGCTCTCTTGGTAGCCACCTTGTAGGCACTTTCCGGAATCTGAATTTGTTATGTTTTCATTTTTTATATTTATTATTATTTTATATTTTAAAGGTTATCGTGAATGATTTGACGGGCAGAGCCATGATCAATCCATAAAGTATGCTAACTCATCAACAGTAATGGACCGCTCGGCCTGTATCATTTGCTGAACTTGTTCGCTATTGTCCTCAGTGGTAAAGGTTAATGGACCTTCTGCTCCTTGTGAGTGCTTCACGCTTGTCCAGCCACCTTTAAGCTTCTTAATCCACTCATACACACTTCTTTTTGGTAACGCACTGTTCCTATATTGTGCTAAGAACTTCCTGTAAATTTCAGCCCCTAAAACGCCTTCAGACCATAAATATTGTATCACTACACGCTGTTCTTCGGCGGTGCATCGGGTTAGTAAAGCGGACATTTTTGTCGACTACAAACAACACATGTAATTCTCGATCCAAGAAGTGAATCAGCTGATTGTGATCAAATGACTCTACAGACGGCGGGTGCAAGAAAAATTGGGCCAAATTTAGACACAAGTGTACCCTGTGGCAAAAAGTGCAGATAATTTTTGACTGACCTACGTATACTAAAATTGGTTTAAAATTTGATAACAATTGAATTTTCATATCTAATGTCGCATCCCATTTGGCACAATATTAGGTAATTGTTATGCCGTAAAATAATTCTGAAAAGTGCAGTGTGTTAATGCAAATGGCAATAGCTCAGCAAACTAAACGATAGCAAACAAAAAAGTGCTTTCTATTTGCGATCTTTATTTCTCAAACGTTTAGTTTTTCAAAAACAAAAGGTTCTTTGTGTGTAGCTTGCATAGAGTCTTGTATGCCTACACATATTAATCTATTGTTTGCTTAAGTCGCCATTTTTTTCTGTCCCTTAAGATGGCGGCTTAGGCAAGTAAGATATTACTGCGACGCAGAAAAAGCAAAAACTAATCCAACGCATCCATATGCAATTAGCCAATCAGTCACATGTGACTGCATTACAACTTTTCTTTTTTTGCTCAGTAAGTTTTTCTTTCTCTTGCTGTGATCTCGCGCGACTCTTGCTTGAAACCAGATACCAGCTTTTCGTTTTTTAAGTAATCTCATCTCCTAAACCCCTTTAAGATATGTTATGAAGTTCTTTATGGCATGAAAGGCTCTTGATCTTTACCAATCGTTTAATATGTGACACTGAACTCATTCACTTGTTTTGGTTTGCCCAGTTTGATCCATTTTCTTCACCGATGCCTGCGTATTTGTACAAGCCATGCTGATCTCGGCAGCACCAACATGTCAGGCAGTTCTTTTCTGTTCTTTATCTCTCTGGCTTCTGCTTTAATATATCCTTCTGGTCTCTTCTCCGTCGTTTTTCTTCCTCTCACTCTTTGGTATATTAGGTAAAAACTAGGGTTGCACAAAGTAGAATAATTGCTTATTCTAGAAGAGTAATTTTGAATCCAGAATTGCACATCCTATTCTAGAATAACATAAAAATCAAATATCGTAACTATAAATTGTACTAAACCGAACCATAGAAAATGCAAACACGACAAACAAACTTAATAATACTCTGCAAATATAAACTACAATAAAAATTATACTTGAAGTTGGTTAGGATTTAGTATGAGACGTTAGATTTGTATGCAATTAACCAATTGTGTCTGTACTACGTGTCTGCGTTAAGATTCATGATTACTCATTTTCGAATCCTATCACCCGATTAAAAATGCAAATCTGAATTCAAAATTCTAAAATGTGCATCCCTAGAAAAACTATTGCATTCTTTTTTATACAATAGGTCTCTGATCACGTAATTCCATCAGAAAACAACTTGGTGGACGGACTAGCCAAGTGGAGTGAGCTGCTTCAGCCATCCACAATTCCTAGTAATCTCTCTCCGATATCTCTCGTATCTTTTCTCAAACTAAAGACGTATTATCGTTTATGATCTTTTAGATAAACTAGTTCCTTCAGTCTCTACTGAAGGAATTTGTGCCGAACCCTTTTTGCAACACTCTCCTGGGTGACTCTTTCATTAGACTCAAGTTCTGGTTGACGCCTCGGAAAGTTGCCTAATTCCTGGAGTTACAAAGACTCGCACCACGCCTTGATCTCAAGAAATGGATAAGGTAACAACAATAACACAAACTTAACAAATCTAGTCGGGACAATAATACCTTACTCGTGCTTTATAGGGTTAGAATAGAGAAGCTGGTCACCGAACATGTCGCAAAAGGTGACTTCTAGGTACCCCTCAATGGCAGTCCGCCTTGTTAGTGGTGGAGTTACTGGTCAGTAATTTGCATTCAACACTGTTTTTTTGCTAGCCTAATTTAATTAGATTTGTGGCATGAATCTGAAAAATCGTTTCATGCCGTGCCTTTAGCCCAAGAAAGAGGAGGGATAATCACAACAACAACACCATAAATACCACGTACAGAGAGTAAGCCATTCCCATTTCTCATGCCATTTATCAACGACGTTGTTTCGTTTTTTAGTTACATCATTTAACTTTAATTTGATCTCGTCGCTGGCATAATGATCTTCAGCAATCAATTTCTTGCCAAGAGTGATACACTCTTCATGCATTCCCCCACGAGCATCAATTTCAGCTTTCACTCCTTGATGGATGCTCATTGCTGTTTCTACTCCCGACACATCTCTGCCACAAAATTAGCATCAAATTTCTTTGAACATCAAATTTTTTCGAGATATCGAGCAAACCACATATTGTTACATGCATATATCGAAAACCGACTCACCAGAAAAATTTGTTATACACAGAATAGCTTGTGTTCAGACTAAGGTTAGATAGATAGCTGTAAAAACTTGATATCTGGATATTTGGCGTGCAGGAAGTGCAGTACTATCAAGTTATTCGGATATTAAAAAAAGCAATCACAAAGAGTTAGTAGTTATTTCAATGCCACATTTCTTGTAGTGAAAAAACCCTAGCAGTTAACATATTTTCAAAAAATTTAAATAAACATTTAATCTCATTTTAAAAAACCACAATTAATTCAAGCTAACCATCACCACCGCAGCTATTAAATATGCGTACTGACCTTGGTTTTTCCTGCGATTCCATTTGAGTCATGGTTCCTTCCATCCACCCAATCAAGTCATTGCCCGTATTAATAAATCGAAATTTATCAAGTGCATCGGTGAGTAATGCTGCTCTTTTCTGCACGGTAGCCAGCAGCTCTTTCCATGCATCTATTACGCTCTTCTCACGATCTTCAATCTCCATCAGCTTGTCTCCAGCATAAAACCCAAGCATATCATTTTTTGATGATGATACTACATTAACCTGCAGGATAGATCAAATTGAACGGAACAACGTCACAAATCAAATTGAAAGGAACAACATTAGCAATCACATTGAGTGAAATACCATTACAAATAAAATTGCGTGGAACATCATTACCCATCAAACTGTATGAAACAACATTACACATTAAAGTGGAACAACATAACAAATAAGTTGAGGAACTACATCACACATCGAGTGGAGGGAAGCAACATCACACATCAAGTTTTATTCTGGAAGAAAATAAAATATCATCATCTTACATGACTTCCGATTGCTTTAATATCTTGTGCAAAAATTTCGTGTTTATTTTGGAAGTTTTCTGCAGATGTATAATCTCTTCCCAAGTCATCAGGAATCTGTCGTCGCTTTTCATCAATCTGAGCCAACGTCTCAACAGCATCATCATGATATTTGAGGAATTCGTAAGAAGCACGCAACATCTGGACAAACATTATACCCACATCAGATACTCGTGACCACAAAAACAAACTAGTGAGATAATACCCCTTCCTTCGTTTCAATCAGTTCCAACAAATCGGCCCACGCTTCATTAATGAGATCTTTCCACTGCGCGATCTGATCGGCATCCGAGTGGCCTACGTTAATCAAGTCATTTGAATGTTTGTTAGCATCTGCGACTCGTTCGCTGCCAGTCTGAATGGTATCGCGACGAAACGCAAAGAACCTTTCTTGTAAGACCTTGAAAAAAACAAGATTCAAAACCTGGTCAGCAGCGTTGCACGATACCTGTTATAAAAAAACTGCCCGGTTGTACGTCACCGACATTTTCACTAAAGCTCACGTTCTGCTTTTAATCTATGACTTGCGCCGACCGCAACAAAATGTATGTGGGGGGGGTTCAAGGACCATAACGTCGCTTTGCACCCCGAGTTCTCCGAAAGTGTTTGACGAATTGAATAAATTATCGCTATTTTTCTTCTTGTTGAAGAAATCCCTTAGCATTGCTAGCATTTTCGAATACATTACAACAATCAGACAAGCAGGATTCTGCTTTATAAATTACATCTAAGGAAAATGCGCAATATTTTTATCTAAGAAGAATTACTCATTCACAAATCTTTATCGGAAAACTCACAAGAACTTGATCAAAATCTTTTTCGTCCTCCATCAACGATGCTACAACCGTTTTCTGTGCAATCCATTGTTCCAAGTCATTGATTTCATAAAGGAGTTGAAAGAGTTCACGTCGCTCCAACAATTTTAACTTTCTTTCATCAACAAGATCTTTAAGAGCAGCATAGGTTCCATCGACACGAGCCTGCCACGATGAAATTTGATCACTGAAAGCAATCAGTTTGTGAGAGGTGATTGAGAATTGAAAGCGAAAGCGATATTGAGCAGCACTGAACAAGCGAAAACAAGACCAACTGCACCAATCAACAGCCGCCTCAACGTGCTGGTGCGGTCCCCGACCCCGTTTGGGTTGAGTCGAAATGGCTGTTGGCCTTCCCGAGGGTCCCAGTTACCCCGGGCACTCCCCTTCATTTTTTCGCTATGCTGAACCACCGCAGAAAAGCAGCAGACAGCTTCTTCAAAATCGGTCGCCTGTTTTCACTTTTCTTTTCTCCTGCCCTTCCTCGTCTCCTCATTCTTCTCCTTCTCTTGATGAGCAGCAACGTTCATCCCAACCCTGGCCCCCATCTTTCCCTGATCTGTGTGCGCTGGATATGTGACCTGGCAGGGGCAGGTCAGTACAATGCTGCACCTGCTCCAAATGGGTCGATCAAAGGTGCTCACAACTTTCTCTCTCCAAAATTCAGAGCTCTTGGCAGCTCTCACTCTTGGAGCTTCCCCCCTGCTGTAACACTGTGACTCCCTCCTCGGACTCCTCCGACACGTATACCTCCACTGTACAATCCGGCCGCCCCTCTACTGATACTGCACTCTCGCTCCACCCTTGTCTCCAAACCTCTTATCCCCCTACCGCCCATTTTATATCTCCTTCCTCTACCCCCTCACCACCGTCCCTTACTCCTGGCCGCCCTTCTAAGCCTCCTTCCTCCTCCTGATTCTCTCCTCAGGATTCTTCAATGGAATACCGGAGGTCTTCGAGCCAGGAGCACTGAACTACTTTACTTTCTCTCGTCCCAGCCTGTCAACCTTATCTGCATCCAAGAATCCAATCTTAACTCATTTTCCTCTTTCCGGATTCCTGGATTCTCTTGCGCTCTGATCGCACCCACTCCCGGTCTGGCATTCTCTCTCCTGATGCCACGCACGCTAGCGGTGGCGTTGTCCTTTTCGTCAGGCAGTTCCTATCTTTTTCTGAACTATCTACCTCCACTCTTTCCTGGCTCAATCCCTACTCTGATAATATAGAGGTCAACATCTCTCTTAACAACTCTTCCCCGCCGTCATTTCCCAATGTGTACGCCCCACCTATTCGCTCCTCCCCAACGGATGGCAGAACCGACTCCTTTTCTCCCTCCATTCTTCCCTCCACCAGAAACCTCTTCATTCTGGGGACTTCCATTGCCATCGCTCCCTCTGGGACTCAAGAGTTATTTCCGACCCTCGCGGGGAGGAAGTATTTGACTGGGTCATTTCTTTTGACCTCCTCCCCCTCAATGACCCTAACACACCCACCCTTCTCCATCGCTCCTCTCCTGACATTTCCTTTGCTCTCTCCTTTCTTGCCTTTTCTTGCTCCTGGGAGGTGCTTCAGGACCTGGGTTCTGACCACCTACCAATTCTTCTATCTGTCCCTCTTTCTCCGGTCTTTCGCCCCAAAGAGCGTCCGCCTTCGTTCAATTTTCAGAAAGCTCGCTGGGATGACTTTGCTTCCTACTTTGACTCGCACTGTCCATCTGCAGAGGAATACTCGTCTCTTTCTCTTTCCTCTGCTGCTGCTCTTTCTATTTCTCTGGCACTGAATGCGGTCAAATCTTCCATTCCTTTCGGCCGCATCAAACGCCATCCCAAAGCCTGGCGGTCTGCTGAGGTAGAAGGTGCGGTTAGTGAAAGATGCAAGGCTTTTACTGTCGCTCACAGAAGTGATGAAGATCGCCAGGCTTACATCTCCGCTTCTCGACGCGCCTCGTCAGTCATCGCCAAAACCAAGGCGGAGGTATGGCAGACGACTTGCTCTTCTCTCTCACCTAGGTCTAACCCTAAGTCTGTGTACTCTCTCCTTTGCTATATCGCTGGCTTTCCTTCCTCGTCTTCTTCCTCTCCTAACTTCCCCAACTGTTCCTCTCCCAGGGAATCGGCTTCGGTCTATGCCGCTTACCTGAGATCTCACTTTTCCGTTTCTCAGCCAAAGGCCCTGCGTAGCAGAGCCAGAGGCTACCTCTCTGAGCTCCGCCAAGCCACGTGCCCTGAGGAGTCTCACTCGTTCTTTTGCTCTCCTTTCACTCTCGCTGAATTTCATGCGGCTGCCTCCAATCTTCCCTCGTCCACTGCCACTGACCCAGACAAAGTTGCCTATCCCATGCTAAAGCACCTTCCTCGCTCTGGCATGGCTTTTCTTCTTCACATTTCCAATCTCTCCTGGACTTTGCATTCCTTTTCTTCCATCTGGAAGACACCTTCCATTATTCCCATCCACAAGATGGGAAAGCCTCTCGACTTTCCTGCTCCCTTCCAGTTTATCTCTCTCATTTCCTACGTATCAAAGCTGTTTGAACGCACTATACTACCTCGTCTACTCTTCTTTCTGGAATCTAATTCCAGAAAAGGTTTTCAGTTACAAAACTTTGCCGACAAGAGATTAGTTTCCAAAAAAAAGGTGATCTCTTCTAAGCCTAAAATTTTCAGTTTATCAGCAGAAAATAAAGGTCTTGGTTTGCTGTAACATTTAGATGAGGTATATGATTAATAAATGAAGATTTCATAAATTTCAATGCGCATTCATTAGCCTTATTTCGTTTCAATTTCAAAATAATTTGATAAGTCTGGAGACCCCAAATTATTTTCTATCGCCTTAAAAGATTTCTCTTAAAGGCCCTGCAAATTCGCAGACACCTACACGTTGTTTCGGTCGGCGTAAGTGACAATCTGATCTTAAAACACGACCTTGGAAGCATACAGTTCCGCTCGACCATGCTGCATCCAATGCTAAGCTGCAAGCGCGTCCGTCAACGACCTTTTTAACCGCTAAATATCGCGTTTAGTCATAGCTGTTGTCACGAATAAGTAGCTTTGCTTTCGTTCAGCTGCAATTACTTTATTCGTGGATCTAGAATTATCTCGAATCTCGCCTTTATATCCCGGTTGTTTTCGCAAAAACCTTTCTATCTTTCGAGTAAAGATTTGTATCGTACATGCCTTCTTTATGACGCCATAATGGTAGATCGTGCGTTTACGTTCAAGATTGATCTAGAACACACTTATCCTTCTCCACAGTTTTCAATTGACGATATGACTTAATTCATTTGCGGCTGCTTTTTGTCATGTGATGTTCTTGTTGTTGTTGGTTACCCGACCCCTTCCGAAAGATGGGGGCATGGCAGATGACCATGGAGCCCCAGAAGCTGGGTAACTTCCCAGTGCTTGCACCAGAGGTCGTACAGAGACAGAGAGTCGCCAAAGAGTGAGCGGCACAGAGTCCGTAGCTGGACAGTGCAGAATGAGATGAGAGATGTCCTGGTACCAGTGTCCACAAGCGATGCAGGAAGAATTTTCGATTCCGCCAATCCTAGAGAGATAAGAACCCAAAAAAAGGCTGTGTCCGTTGCAGTCTAGACGAGAGAGAATACAGCAAAAAGGACAAGGGAGCACATGTTCCTCGGTAGAAATCGAGGGAACTTGTGTGTGGAAAAATTTCGATGAGACAGTATGCCTCCAGTCCGAGAAAAAAAAAAGAGTGGATACGAGAGATAAGAGGAGAGAGACCACAAGGGATCGCAAAGGGCGCGGTAGTGCTCCCCGCTTGGCCAACCCATCAGCTGCGTCGTTCTCCATGAGAATCGTGTGTTCGGGGACCCATTGTAGTATGATAGAACAGGAGGAGAGAGAACACAGTTTTTGTCAGATCTGCCAGAGATTGAGGTAAAAAAAAAGATGGAGGAACGAACAAGGTGGCGAGGACAGAACGAGAGTCAAACAGAAGGAGAAGAGAAATGGCAGACTTGTTGATGCTGCAGAGATCAGCAAAGAGCGGGCAGAATGGCGCAAGCTTCAGCGCAAAGAGGGGAAGAGGAGCGGGAGCATGGAGAGGAAAGGGTGGACTTCACAGTAAAGGAAGGCAGGTTCCAAGGAGCTGAGAGAGGGCAAGTAAGAAGAGCCTCCCTAGGAGAAGCAAAGGGAAGCACGAGCGGGTAAATGAACGCAAAAGCTATCCAGAAGGATCTGCAGAGTCTTGGTTTTACTCCAAATCTGGCCAAACCTGAAATGGGAAAGGAGCTTGGGAAACGAAGAGCCCGCTCATAAAATGACAGAGCGAAATGAGTCGGGGTGACTCGTAGAGACGAGAAGTGGATAAGTGGAGACGTCTCAGAGACGACAAGTGCGATAGGAGAGAACGAGAGGCAGCTGGAGATGGCGAGACTGAAGGCGTTCCAATTTGGTAATACTGGTATCGCTTAGAAAAGAAAATCATCCGGGTGAAGCATAAGTGAGAAGAGGCCAAAGAAAAGCTTTATACAAAAGAGAGAAAGGGACTTCTTATAGGGGCCCCATG
Organism: Trididemnum clinides; assembly: GCA_963675345.1. Classification (NCBI taxonomy): domain Eukaryota; kingdom Metazoa; phylum Chordata; class Ascidiacea; order Aplousobranchia; family Didemnidae; genus Trididemnum; species Trididemnum clinides. The sequence continues at coordinate 36,775,446 of OY776291.1, forward strand.
AGGAAGCAAAGATAAAGCGTAAGGCCTTGGGCAGAGCTTGGCCTTCAGCAAAGATACATGTTTAGAAAAGGAAAGAGTGCGATCGAAGGTGACCCCAAGAAAAGTTGGAATGGCATTGAAACGAAGGCGGGTGTTGAATAAGAAGAGATTGCGCTGAGATTAGCTTGATGGGGATTCACTCAAAAGATGGAGGCCTCACATTTGCTCGGATTGAGTGGAAAACATCAGTGCTTAGACCAGCGCTCCAGTCCAATTAGAACTACTTGTGTGGTCTTCACCGCAGTAGGGACGGAGAGAGAGAAGGACGAAATGGCCAGATCGTCAGCATAAAGAGAGCAGCTGACGAAAGAAGACAGAGAAGCAGGAAGATCATTGATGAAAAGAGAGAAAAGTACAGGGCCAAGAACGGATCCTTGCGCGTAATCGAAAGGAACAACGGCTTTTGTGATTTTGATAAACCACGCAAGCACGCCTACCAGAAAGGAAAGATTGAGTCCAACGAGCAAAGCAAGAAGAAAGGCCAGCCGAAATGAGTTTGTCGAAAAGGGCGGGGCGTCAGACTGAGTCGAAAGCTTTCGAGAAATCAATAGTAGCGAGGATCGTCCGAGAGCCCGGTCTAGGTTTGTTAAACCCATCTGAAATGGACTGAGAAAGATTAAGAATTTGATCTACAGTAGATCGTCCAGGGTGGAAACCGGCCTAGTGCGGAAAGAGAATGGAATTATACTCGAAAAAGAAGAGTAGACGAAATAGTATGATGCGTTCAAAAAACTTTTGAGACGCAGGAGGTTAGAGAAATAGGCCGGAAGGAAGCAGGAAAGTCGAGAGGCGTTTCCATCTAATGGATGGGAATAATAGACGATGTCTTTCAGATGGAAGGAAAGAAATGTGAACACCAGGAAAGATTGAAAATGTGAAGGAGAAAATCCATGTCAGAGCGAGGAAGGTGCTTTAGCATGAGATAGCCAACTTTGTCTGGGCCAGTGGCAGTGGACGAGGAGAGGTTTGTGGCAGCCGCAACAAATTCAGCGGGAGAGAAGAGGAAGAAAAAGGATGAGTGAGACTCCTCAGGGCACGTGGCTTGGCGGAGCTCGGAAACGTAGCCTCTGGCTCTGCTGCGCAGGGCCTTTGCCTGGGAGACAGAAAAGTGGGATCTCAGATAATCAGCGAAGATTGAAAATGACTCCCTGGCAGAGGAACAGTTGGGAAAGTTTCGAGAGGAGGAAGATGAGAAAGAAAAGCCAGCCACAAAACGAAGGAGAGAGTACACAGACTTAGGGTTAGATTTGGGCGAGAGAGAAGAGCAAGTCGTCTGCCATGCCTTAGCGTCGGCCTTGGCGATGACAGACGAGGCATGTCGGGAAGCGGAGATGTAAGTCAGACAACCTTCATCACTTCTATCAGCGGCAGCAAAAGCCATACGTCTTTCACTAACCGCACCTTCCACTTCAGCGGACCACAAGGCTTTGGGATGGCGTTTGATGCGGCCGAAAGGAATGGAAGATTTGGCCGCATTTAGGATCAGCGAAGTAAAGAGAGCAGCAGCATAGAAAAGAGAAAGAGACGAGTATTCCATTGCAGAAAGACAGTGAGAGTGGAAGTAAGAAGCAAAGTCATCCCAGCGAGCTTTCTGAAAATTGAAGAAAGGCGGACGTTCGTTAAGGCGAAAGACCGGAGAAAGAAGAATGGTCGGTAGAATTCGTAGGTGGTCAGAACCCAGGTCCAGAAGCACCTCCCAGGAGCAAGAAAGGGCAAGAGAGGAGGGAGCAAAGAAGATGTCAGGGGAGGAGCGACTGCCAGAAGAGTGATGGAGAAGAGTAGGTATATCAGGGTCATTGAAGGGAAGAAGATCAAAAGAGATGACCCAATCGATTACTTCTTCCGCACGAAGTCGGAAGTACCTTTTGTTTGAGTTCCAGAGGGGGTGATGGCAGTGGAAATCCTCCAAAATGAATAGATTTCTGGAGGAGGAAAGGAATCGGTTCTGTCATCCGTCGGAGAAGAGCGAATAGGGGGAGCATAAACATTAAGGAATGAGAGCGAGGAGGAATTGTTTAGAGATGTTGACCCCTACATAATCAGGGTAGGGGTCAAGCGAAGAAAGAGAGGAGGTACAAAGTTCAGATAAGAATAAGCCCTGCCTGATGAATATGATGACGCCCCCGCTAGCATGCATGGTATCGGGAAAGAGAATGCCAGACCTGGAATGGGTGCAATCAGATCGCAGAGCAGAGAATCCAGGGATCTGGAAAAAGAAAGATGAGTTCAAATTAGATTCCTGACTAGAAATAAGATCAACAGAATGAGACGAAATAAAGTGTAGTAGTTCAGTACTCCTGGCCCGTAGACCCCCAGCATTCCATTGAAGGACCCTGAGGGGAGTCAGGAAGGGAAGAGGAAGCAGGAGGTGTAGAGAGACAACCAGGAGCATGAGGCGGTGGAGAGGGTGCAGAGAGAAAAGATACGAAGTAGGCGGAATGAGGATAAGAGGGGGTGGGCGGGAGTGCTGCATTAGCAAAGGGGTGCCAGATGAGCCGATTGAACGATGGAGATATACAAGCTGAAGGAGTCCGAGGAGGAAGTCACGGTGTTGTCTCCAGAAAAACCAGGGACGCAGCATGGGCGAAGCTCCTGGAGTGAGAGCTGCCTAGAGTTTTGATTCTTGAAAAAGAGAATAGTGAGCACCTTAAATAGATCAATTTTGAGCAGGTGCAGCATTGCACTGATCTACCGCTCCAGATCACATTTTCAGCGCAGACTGAACAGGGAAAGACGGGGCCAGGGTTAGGATGAACGATGCCGATCATCAGGAGAAAGAGAAGAATGAGGAGACGAAGAAGAGCAAGAGAGAGGCAAAAAAAGAGAGAAGACAAGCGACCGATTTCAAAGAGGCTGCGTGCTGTCCTTCCGCGGTCGTTCAGGGGCAGCCCGGCAAAAAAATGCTTTATGTGAGGGGAGTACCCGGGGTAACTGGGACCCTCGAGAAGTCCAATAGCCATTTCCACCAAACCCAACTCAAACGAGGTTGGGAATCGCACCACCACACTGAGGCGGCTGTTGATTGTAGCAGGTTGTGTGATGCCTTTCTAGAATTTTTTAAATTGCATCTCATTCACATGTTTAAGACGACGAGAGTTTTACATACGCATAGAGAGAGAGAGAGAGAGAGAGAGAGAGAGAGAGACAGAGAGAGAGAGAGAGAGAGAGAGACAGAGAGAGAGAGACAGACAGACAGAGAGAGAGAGAGAGAGAGAGAGAGAGAGAGAGAGAGAGAGAGAGAGAGAGAGAGAGTACAGAACGCGAAAGAGCGTAGACAGACGAATAGCACGTTATTCCGTGGTGGTTTGTTGTGAATTGAATATCTATTTTGTGGTAGTTTGACAAGAATCAAGCGGTTAATTGATTGATATAGTTTTTCTGATTGATACATTAGAGTACATTGGTTTGTGTGATCGACATGTGAAGGAATTTTAAAGTCTCGAAGTATTTTGTGGATATATCTGTTCAGTTCTTAACCGAGAAGTGCGTGGTTTAAGGTATCGTGGGTAAGTATTTAGTAGAAGCTAATCTTCATCTGGCTGTGTAGTTGCAGTCAGAATTAATTATTCGAGCGATACTATACAGGGTGTATCACAAAGATATTCACCCCCCCTACAGCCAAACTGGTAATAGGTATGACCAAACTATATAGCACATTGTGAAGCTTATGTTGTTAGAAATTAATGTACATTTTCATTTTTTTCCACATACTTAATAATTATGGCTTTTGCTGATAATGAAAAAATTAGGTATGTTGATAGAATTTGATTTCTTCGACAACAGTCAGTGGCCAGGTTCATCACCAGATTTAAATGCAACTGAAAACTTGGGAGCTATTCTGAAAAAACATGTTGAAGATAGAATTTTAAAGATTCCTAGCATGGAAAGAAATTCAGTGGAAACCTTAAAGACTATTATTTCAGAAGAACTAATTAAAATAAAAGAGGAACCTGAAATCTTTGCTAATCTTCTTAAATCGTATCCTGCAAGATTAGATGCTGTTAGAAAAAACCATGGTGGTCATACTGATTACTAGTTAGGATTGATTTAATGTACGGAATAAATTTCTATTTTAATATAATTTATAACAATATTTTTGTTTTTTTCCTAGTCCTTTTGGATTGAGCTCTAGGGGGGGTGAATATCTTTGTGATACACCCTGTAAGTCGCCTCAATTTCAAGAAAAAAAAATTAAGTTGAGACAGCACCAAAACTCTATTTACGCGACAGTTGTCAGGAATGTCGAGACCACCCCCTACCTCTGTGGATGATCGCTCTCTACGAGCGCTTGAGCTATTCTTGAGAGCGATTGAACAGTGGATGAAAATTCTTTAAGTCTTTGTTCTTGAAGTTTATGTTTCTTCAACATCTTATTAGTGGTCTGCATGTCCTGCAATGTTAAAACAAAATAATATTAAATCACTTGCTATGCCATGCACTTTGTCATTCTGTGAATACTAAGAAAATACAGATGAAGGTTGGACAATTGATAGAACAATACTAAACTGCAAATATGACTACTGTGAAATACCATTTCTTTTTCCGATCAATAGGAGTTCTATCATTCATTAAAAACGATGAATTTTGCTACCACAAGCGGTACAACTAAGCAAGGAAAATATTTTTCAAAGGTTTTTTCTCTAGGATCCAACAAAACAAAATAGCTTTCGAGCGGTGACTTGATAATGAAAATCGAGTCTAGACGCGTTTAACTGCTACTGACCACACAAACGACAATAAAAATATCCTGTACCAATCAACAGCCGCCTCAACGCGGTGGTGCGGTCCCCAACCTCGTTTGAGTTGGGCTGGGTGGAAATGGCTGTCGGCCTTCCCGAGGGTCCCAGTTACCCCGGGTACTCCCCTCACATAAAGCATTTTTTTGCCGGGCTGCCCCCTGAACGACCGCGGAAGGACAGCACGCAGCCTCTTTGAAATCGGTCGCTTGTCTTCTCTCTTTTTTTGCCTCTCTCTTGCTCTTCTTCGTCTCCTCATTCTTCTCTTTCTCCTGATGATCGGCATCGTTCATCCTAACCCTGGCCCCGTCTTTCCCTGTTCAGTCTGCACTGAAAATGTGATCTGGAGCGGTAGATCAGTGCAATGCTGCACCTGCTCAAAATTGATCTATTTAAGGTGCTCACTATTCTCTTTTTCAAGAATCAAAACTCTAGGCAGCTCTCACTCCAGGAGCTTCGCCCATGCTGCGTCCCTGGTTTTTCTGGAGACAACACCGTGACTTCCTCCTCGGACTCCTTCAGCTTGTATATCTCCATCGTTCAATCGGCTCATCTGGCACCCCTTTGCTAATGCAGCACTCCCGCCCACCCCCTCTTATCCTCATTCCGCCTACTTCGTATCTTTTCTCTCTGCACCCTCTCCACCGCCTCATGCTCCTGGTTGTCTCTCTACACCTCCTGCTTCCTCTTCCCTTCCTGACTCCCTCAGGGTCCTTCAATGGAATGCTGGGGGTCTACGGGCCAGGAGTACTGAACTACTACACTTTATTTCGTCTCATTCTGTTGATCTTATTTCTAGTCAGGAATCTAATTTGAACTCATCTTTCTTTTTCCAGATCCCTGGATTCTCTGCTCTGCGATCTGATTGCACCCATTCCAGGTCTGGCATTCTCTTTCCCGATACCATGCATGCTAGCGGGGGCGTCATCATATTCATCAGGCAGGGCTTATTCTTATCTGAACTTTGTACCTCCTCTCTTTCTTCGCTTGACCCCTACCCTGATTATGTAGGGGTCAACATCTCTAAACAATTCCTCCTCGCTCTCATTCCTTAATGTTTATGCTCCCCCTATTCGCTCTTCTCCGACGGATGACAGAACCGATTCCTTTCCACCCTCTATCTTTCCTCCTCCAGAAACCTGGCGGCAGTGTCATCATTTTCGTCAAGCGGGGCCTGTCTTTCTCTGAGCTCTCTGCCTCCTCTCTTTCTTCGCTCGATCCCTGCTCTGATTGTGTGGGGGTCGGCATCTCTCTTGACAACTCCTCCTCGCTCTCATTTCTTGATGTGTACGCCCCCCCCCCCCCTGTTTGCTCCTCTCTGACGGATGGCAGAACCGACTCCTTTTCTCCCTCCATTCTTCCCTCCTGTAGAGGTCTCTTCATTCTGGGGGACTTCGGTTGTCAACGCCCTCTCTGGAACTCAGAAGGTACTTTTAACCCCCGTGGGGAGGAAGTATTTGACTGGGTCGTCTCCTCGGATCTCCTCCCCCTCGGTGACCCTGACACACCCGCCCCTTCTGCATCTCTCCACTGGCAGTCGCTCCTCTCCTGGCGTCTCCTTTGCTCCCTCCTCTCTGGCCCTTTCTTGCTCCTGGGAGGTGCTTCAGGACCTGGATTCTGAGCAACTGCCGGTTCTTCTGTCTGTTCTCCTCTCCCCGGTCTTTCGCTCCGGTGGGCGTCCTCCATCCTTCAACTTTCAGAAAGCTCGCTGGGATGACTTTGCTTCTTACTTCCACTCTCACTGTCTTTCTGCAATGGAATACTCGTCTCTTTCTCTTTTCTATGCTGCTGCTCTCTTTACTTCGCTGATCCTAAATGCGGCCAAATCTTCCATTCCTTTCGGCCGCATCAAACGCCATCCTAAAGCCTGGTGGTCTGCTGAGATGGAGGGTGCGGTTGGTGAAAGACGCAAGGCATTCGCTGCCGCTCACAGAGATAGTGGGGATGGCCAGGCTTACATCTCCGCTTTTTGACGCGCCTCGTTGGTTGTCGCCGGGGCTGGGACATGGCGGACGACTTGCTCTTCTCTTTCATCTAGGTCAAGCCTGGAAACTGTGTGCTCTCTTTTCTGCTCTCACGCTGGCTTTCCTTCCTCGTCTTCTTCCTCTCCTGATTTCCCAAGCTATTCCTCTCCCAGGGAATCGGCTTCGGTCTATGCCGCTTGTCTGAGACCCCACTTTTCCGTTTCTCAGCCAAAGACTCTGCGTAGCAGAGCCAGAGGCTACCTCTCTGAGCTCCGCCAAGCCACGTGCCCGAAGGAGTCTCACTCGTCCTTTTGCTCTCCTTTCTCCCCCACTGAACTTCTTGCGGCTGCCTCCAACCTCTCCTTGTCCCACTGCCACTGGCCCAGACAAAGTTGCCTATCCCATGCTAAAGCACCTTCCTCGCTCTGACATTGATTTTCTTCTTCACATTTCCAATCTTTCCTGGTGTTCACATTTCTTTCCTTCCATCTGGAAGACATCGTCCATTATTCCCATACACAAGATGGGAACGCCTCTCGACTTTCCTGCTTCCTTCCGGCCAACTTCTTTCACCTCCTGGTTTGAAAGCTTTTTGAATGCATCATGCTATCCCATCTACTCTTCTTTCTGGAATCTATTCCATTCTCTCTCCCCGCCATGCCGGTTTCTGCCCTGTACGGTCTACACTTGATCAAATTCTGTACCTTTCTCAGTCCATTTCGGATGGGTTTAACAAACCCAAGCCGGGCTCTCGGACGATCTTCGCTACTATTGATTTCTCTATAGCTTTTGACTCCTGTCTGGCGCCCCGCCCTTTTCGACAAACTGATTTCGGCTGGCCTCCCTCCTTGCTTTGCTCGTTGGACTCAATCTTTCCTTTCTGACAGGCGCGCTTGCATGGTTTATCAAAATCACAAAAGCCGTTGTTCCTTTCGAGTCCGTCGAGGTATTCCACAAGGATCCGTTCTTGGCCCTGTACTTTTCTCTCTCTTCATTAATGATCTTCCTGCTTCATTGTCTCCTTCCGTCAGGTGTTCTCTTTACGCTTACGATCTGGCCATTGGGGACCCCTCCCCCTTGGTCCCTACTGCGGTGAAGGCCACACAAGAAGCTCTGTTTCAATTGGAGCGCTGGTCTGAGTACTGGTGTTTTCCACTCAATCCGAGCAAATGTGAGGCCTCCTTCTTCTCAGTGGATCCCCACCATGCTAATCTCCAGCCAAACCTCCTCCTACTCGGCTCCCGCCTCCGTTTCAATCCCACTCCAACGTTTCTTGGGTCACCTTCGACCGCACTCTTTCCTTTTCTAAACATGTATCTTCGCTGAAGAACAAATTCTTCTCACGTCTCAAGGCCTTACGTTGTATCTCTGCTTCCTCATGGGGCCCCTCTAAGGAGTTCTTATCTTTTCGGTATAAAGCTTTTCTTCAGTCCCTTCTCACTTGCTTCACCCAGATGGTTTCCTTTCTCACGCATTGCCAGTATTACCAAATTGAAACGCCTCCACCGAGCGGCTAGTCTCGCCACCACTGGCTGTCTTTTGTCCTGCCCTATCCCACTTTTTCTCTCCGAGGCTTCTCCACTTCCCCTACGAGTCACCCTGACTCATTTCACTCTTTCATCTTATGAGCGGGCTCTTCGTCTCCTAGCCTCCTTTCCATTTCAGGTTTGGCCAGACTAGGAGTAAAACCAAGACTCTGCAGATCGTCCTGAAGAGCTTTTGCGTCTACCTCACCCGCTCATGCTTCTTCTACTTGGAATCTGCCTTCGTTCACGGTGGAGTCCGCCCTTTCCTCTCTGTGCTCTCGCTCTGATCCCCTTCCCTCTCGTCAAGGTGCGGCTCTCGCCCACCTTTAGTCTCTCCCCCCTCATGATCTGGTACTCTGGACAGACGACTCTGTTCCTTTTCCTTTTGGCAAGGGCGGCTCCGGTGTACTTGCGGCTGCTTTCTCTGTGACACTGAGGACACTCTTTCCTTTTTCAGCAGGCCCAGTATGTTCAAGTTTTTCCGCTGAAACGTACGCCATTTTCCCCGATCTCTGATGGTCTCGGCAGCACCAACAACTCTACATTTCTCTTCTCTTCTTCTTCTATTTGACTCTTGTTACGTCCTCGCCACCCTGTCGTCTCCTCCATTTTTCCTCTTATCTCAATCTTTGTGGCAGATCTGGTGGGAACTGTGTTCCCTCTCCTCCTGTTCAATCGGGCTGCAGTGGGTCCCCGGACACTCGTTTTTCCGGGGAACGGCGCAGCTGACGAGTTGGCCAGACGAGGGGCGCTGCTGGCACCCTCCGCAATCTCTTGTGGTCTCTCTCCTTTTATCTCTCGTATCCACTCTTGTCTTTTCTCGGACTGGAGGCATACTGTCTCATCGAAATTTTTTGACACACAAGTTTCCTCAATTTTCACTGAGGAACTTGTACTCCCTCGTCATGCTCGCTGTGTCCTCTCTCGTCTAGACTGCAACGGACACAGCCTTCTTTTAGGTACTTGTCTGTCTGGGATTGGCAGAATCGAGAATTCTTCCTGCATCGCCTGTGGACGCTCGTTCCGGGATATCTCTCATCTCATTCTGCACTGTCTAGCTACGGAATCTTTACGCCGCTCACTCTTTGGCGACTCTCTGTCTCTGTACGACCTCTGGTGCAAGCACTGGGAAGCTACCCGGCTTCTGGGGCTCCATGGTCATCCACCATGCCCCCATCCTTCAGAAGGGGTCGGGTACTCAACAACAACAACCCCCGTGAAAAAGAAGTAATCGATTGGGTCATCTCTTTTAATCTTCTCCCCTTCAATGAACCTGATATACCTACTCTTCTCCATCGCTCTTCTGGCAGTCGCTCCTCCCCTGACACCTTCTTTGCTCCCTCTTCTCTTGCCCTTTCTTGCTCCTGGGAGGTGCTTCAGGACCTGGGTTCTGATCACCTACCATTCTATCAATCATCCCTCTTTCTTCGATCTTTGCTGTGTTGTTGTTGTTGTTGTGGTTACCTCTCGCCTTCCTCGAAATGGAGGTACGGCACGAATGGCAATCCAGTTGCACGCCGTCAACGTAATTAAATTAGATTAGAGAAAAAAGGCAGCACATTTCAAACCAGCTATGAATAACTGGTAGCCCAACCACCAACAAGGCGAACTGCCATTGGTGGGTACCCAAGAGTCGCCTTTTACGACAAGCTGGGTGAGCAGCTTCGCCATTGTAACCCGGTGAAACACGAGTACGCCACCTGTCTGCCACATAAAAATGGAAGCATACCGTTAAGTGCTTTGCCCAAGGACACAACAAGCAAGCTTGCCGGCTTGTTCTTCACACTATCCTTTTTTTATGCTGAGCGTCAGGCAGGGAAGCTGTGAATACCATCTTTAGTCTTTTCGTATGACTCGACTTGGGAAATGAAGCCCAGGTCTACCGACTGCAAAGCGGACTCTCTACCCACTACACCATTGTACCGATGTCTCTGGTCTTTCGCCTCAACGAACGTCCGCCTTCCTTCAATTTTCAGAAAGCTCGCTGGGATGACTTTGCTTCTTACTTCCACTCTCACTGTCTTTCTGCAATGGAATACTCGTCTCTTTCTCTTTTCTATGCTGCTGCTCTCTTTACTTCGCTGATCCTAAATGCGGCCAAATCTTCCATTCCTTTCGGCCGCATCAAACGCCATCCCAAAGCCTTGTGGTCCGCTGAAGTGGAAGGTGCGGTTAGTGAAAGACGTATGGCTTTTGCTGCCGCTGATAGAAGTGATGAAGGTTGTCTGACTTACATCTCCGCTTCCCGACATGCCTCGTCTGTCATCGCCAAGGCCGACGCTAAGGCATGGCAGACGACTTGCTCTTCTCTCTCGCCCAAATCTAACCCTAAGTCTGTGTACTCTCTCCTTCGTTTTGTGGCTGGCTTTTCTTTCTCATCTTCCTCCTCTCGAAACTTTCCCAACTGTTCCTCTGCCAGGGAGTCATTTTCAATCTTCGCTGATTATCTGAGATCCCACTTTTCTGTCTCCCAGGCAAAGGCCCTGCGCAGCAGAGCCAGAGGCTACGTTTCCGAGCTCCGCCAAGCCACGTGCCCTGAGGAGTCTCACTCATCCTTTTTCTTCCTCTTCTCTCCCGCTGAATTTGTTGCGGCTGCCACAAACCTCTCCTCGTCCACTGCCACTGGTCCAGACAAAGTTGCCTACCCCCATGTTAAAGTACACAAAAATCTTGTTGGTGGTACAGAATTTCAATATAGGTATAAAAAAAAGCTGTTTGAGCCATAAGCTTTTCGTAACGCTCTCATCAGTGGCGGTATCGCGTCAAAAGGGAAGATCTGGAGTGAGTAAGTGTTTTATGTGATTAATTTGAACGTTAGGAAACCAAGACAAGCCAATCATAGCGCTAGTATTGTAAAGCGCGCCAAAGAAAAATTTCGCAACAGCGAAATGCTAGCGAAAGCGCAGCAAGAGGCCACATAAGAACGCCGTGATTATCGACAAATTTTGAGAGTGTAAACAAACTTTCTGTTTGCATAACACTGGGCGCCGGGTCTTGATATAAGCAGCCTCTAAGAGATTAAGGTGGAAAGAGCTGCGTGCTGTGGCGAGGATTGAAAATCGCTTCTTATCACAGTTTAATGCACGTTGATCATTTTCTAAATATTGCTGACCAATGGTAGAGTCACAGTCCGATTTGGTGTTGTTTCATTTGCCCGATCTGTGTGGTTGAGATCGGCGTGGACGGGTCAATTGTTGTCTTAATCGTTGCGGAATATGTTGCTCGATGCGATTCTGTAGTGGTTGAAATGTTCGCCTTACCTCCTGACTATCACAGTGGCACTTGTATTCATATACGACAAAACTTTTCTGAATGGCAGGTAGAACATCCTTGCGGGCTACTAGCAGCATGCGCTTTGATCTAAAGACCAAACGAGTGCTGACCGAACCATAGCAGTTTTCCACGGCGGTTTCGACTTCTTTTTCTAAGTTTGCGGAAGGCTTACTTGTCCAAACGTCGTGACGATGCCGTGACGACGCCTTGACGACGCTCAGTTACTGGACAATGGCTATCCTAAAAACGTCGTCAACGCTCAGATCGCTAAGAAAATCCCTTAGTTCACCGATTTGGCCCAGAAATGTGCCCTGTGTACTTGAGGGTCCCTTAACGGTTAAGACAACAATTGGCCCGTCCACGCCGATCTCAACCACACAGATCGGGCAAATGAAACAACACCAAATCGGACTGTGACTCTACCATTGGTCAGCAATTCTTAGAAAATGATCAATGTGCATTAAACTGTAATAAGAAGCGATTTTCAATCCTCGCCACAGCACGCAGCTCTTTCCACCTTAATCTCTTAGAGGCTGCTTATATCAAGACCCGGCGCCCAGTGTTATGCAAACAGAAAGTTTGTTTACACTCTCAAAATTTGTCGATAATCACGGCGTTCTTATGTGGCCTCTTGCGCTTTCGCTAGCATTTCGCTGTTGCGAAATTTTTCTTTGGCGCGCTTTACAATACTAGCGCTATGATTGGCTTGTCTTGGTTTCCTAACGTTCAAATTAATCACATAAAACACTTACTCACTCCAGATCTTCCCTTTTGACGCGATATCGCCACAGATAAAAGCGTTACGAAAAGCTTATGGCTCAAACAGCTTTTTCAATACCAAAGCACCTTCCTCGCTCTGACATGGATTTTCTCCTTCACATTTTCAATCTTTCCTGGTCTTTGAATTCCTTTTCTTTTACCTAGAAGACATTTTTCATTATTCCCATCCATTAGATGGAAACGCCCCTCGACTTTCCTGCTTCCTTCCGGCCTATTTCTCTAACCTCCTGCGTCTCAAAGTTTTTTGGACGCATCATACTATTTCGTCTACTCTTCTTTTTCGAGTCTAACTCTATTCTCTCTTTTCAAAAAACAGGTTTCCACCCTGGACGATCTACTCTAGATCAAATTCTTAATCTTTCTCAGTCCATTTCGGTTGGGTTTAACAAATCCAGGCCGGGCTCTTGAGCGACTTTTGCTACTATCGACTTCTTCAAAGCTTTTGACTCTGTCTGACGCCCCGCCCTTTTCGACAAACTCATTTCGGCTGGTCTTTCTTCTTGCTTTGCTCGTTGGACTCAATCTTTCCTTTCTGATAGACGCGCTTGCATGGTTTATCAAAATCACAAAAGCCGTTGTTCCTTTCGATTACGCGCAAGGATCTGTTCTTGGCCCTGTACTTTTCTCTCTTTTCATCAATGATCTTCCTGCTTCTCTGTCTTCTTTCGTCAGCTGCTCTCTTTATGCTGACGATCTGGCCATTTCGTCCTTCTCTCTCTCCGTCCCTACTGCGGTGAAGACCACACAAGTAGTTCTAATTGGACTGGAGCGCTGGTCTAAGCACTGATGTTTTCCACTCAATCCGAGCAAATGTGAGGCCTCCATCTTTTGAGTGAATCCCCATCAAGCTAATCTCAGCGCAATCTCTTCTTATTCAACACCCGCCTTCGTTTCAATGCCATTCCAACTTTTCTTGGGGTCACCTTCGATCGCACTCTTTCCTTTTCTAAACATGTATCTTTGCTGAAGGCCAAGCTCTGCCCAAGGCCTTACGCTTTATCTTTGCTTCCTCATGGGGCCCCTATAAGAAGTCCCTTTCTCTCTTTTGTATAAAGCTTTTCTTTGGCCTCTTCTCACTTATGCTTCACCCGGATGATTTTCTTTTCTAAGCGATACCAGTATTACCAAATTGGAACGCCTTCAGTCTCGCCATCTCCAGCTGCCTCTCGTTCTCTCCTATCGCACTTGTCGTCTCTGAGACGTCTCCACTTATCCACTTCTCGTCTCTACGAGTCACCCCGACTCATTTCGCTCTGTCATTTTATGAGCGGGCTCTTCGTTTCCCAAGCTCCTTTCCCATTTCAGGTTTGGCCAGATTTGGAGTAAAACCAAGACTCTGCAGATCCTTCTGGATAGCTTTTGCGTTCATTTACCCGCTCGTGCTTCCCTTTGCTTCTCCTAGGGAGGCTCTTCTTACTTGCCCTCTCTCAGCTCCTTGGAACCTGCCTTCCTTTACTGTGAAGTCCACCCTTTCCTCTCCATGCTCCCGCTCCTCTTCAACTCTCTCTCGTCAACGTGCGGCTTTCGCTTACCTTGACTCTCTCCCACCTTGCGATTTGGTGATCTAACAGACGGCTCTGTTTCTTTTGGCAAATGCGACTCTGGCATACTCGCCAACTGCTCATTTTGTGGCACTGAGGCCACTTTCTTCTTTTTAGTAGACTTAATAGACTTAAGTTTTTCCGCTGAAGCTTGCGCCATTCTGCCCGCTCTTTGCTGGTCTCGGCAGCACCAACAAGTCTGCCATTTCTCTTCTCCTTCCGTTTGACTCTCGTTTTGTCCTCGCCATCTTGTTCTCTTCTCCGTCTTTCCTTTTACCTCAATCTCTGGCAGATCTGGCAGGAACTGTGTTCTCTGTCCTGTTCTATCAGGTTACAATGGGTCTCCGAACACTACCGCGCTCTCTGCAATCCCCTGTAGTCTCTCTCCTCTTATCTCTTGTATCCACTCTTGTCTTTTCTCGTACTGGAGGCGTACTGTCTCATCGAAATTCTTTGACACACAAGTTTCCTCAATATCCACCGTGGAACTTGTGCTCCCTCGTCATGCTCGCTGTGTCCTCTCTCGTCTACGCTGCAACGGACACAGCCTACTGTTAAGCTATTATCTCTCTAGAATTGGCAGAATCGAGAATCCTTCCTGCATCGCCTGTGGACACTCGCCCCAGAACAGCTCTCATTTCATTCTGCACTATCCAGCTACGGACTCTTTAGCGACTCTCCTGTTTCTCTATGACCTTTGGTGCGGGCCCTGGAGAGTTGCCCGGCGCCATGCCCCCATCCCTTGAAAGGGGTCGGGTAGCAACAACAACAATAAGACCATAATAAAAATAAAAGAATCACAATCTATTACACAAAAATAAGCAGGCATTAGTTGTACCTTTGCTTTGTCGGATACCATCATATACAACTCCTGCTCGTCCATCCATACAATTGCTTCCTCCGCTTCAAAGTAATATTGCTGTGCTTGCTCGGCGTTTGTCAAATTCTCTCCACGAAGTCGCATTTCGTTTAACAAACTGGTAAATATATCAAAGTTGTGAGAACGTGACCGTTACCACCGCCTTGTCCAACTAACCTTTCTTGCTTGCTCATCATTTCATCACAAGTTAATACAATTTTATCTTTATTGAGAAGATCACATGATGCTAACTGAAGAGCTCGTTCATGTATGGTATCAATAAGCGCTTGGCGAGATGAAATTTCTAAACCAAGCACCTGCAAATACGTAACGTCATGCACGGAAGATCTTAACTTTCAACTTTCCTGAAACAAACCGATGGCATTATCACCTGATGTTTTTTCTTCAGCCTCAGCACCTCTTGCAAGGTTTCCCCAAACTCTGTTGAGCGAGCAATTGTCATTTTCTCGTCAATCCACATTTTCTCATCTTCAATATCCCTACATTCATCAACATAACAATAGCATTCATCAGTCATAGATGTTGAATACCAGCACCTCACTCACCTCAGCAACTGATGCAGCTCCTTACTGGCATCGAGCGCTTTCTTGCGTTGTTCTAACAGATTCTGAAGTGCAGAGATTCGGTTTTTTATAGCAAGTGGTTTCCCTCCGTCTATACGGCCGTCAACTTCCAACAAACTCGCTAAATAATCATGAACTTCTTCACACAATATCTCGCAATTATTATTGATAATATTCATAGGGGTTGGTCGGGCTTTTTAACTGTACCTTGCATAAAAAGAAGAAAAAAAGTACGGAAAGGAAGTTTCAATATGTACCAATATCATGAGGTCAAAGAACATAAAAAAGAGTCAAGAAGATATAATCAAAAGAATTTATTGTGACAAATAGCAGTTCCTCCTTTTGCATTCGAAATTGACTTTTTTCAAGTCGCATTTCGATTGACAACCCGAAAACTGTTCGGGCGGTAAGTTGATGACTCGTGAGAACAAAACCCGAAGACCGGTCAATTTTATTGATCAAATTACATAATCCAAATCGACGCCCACAAACTTTTTTCCCTGGAATCTGGTATATCTACTGCATGTATATTATAAAGCACAATTCTTTCTAAGTGCGTGGTTGCGGGTATGATTTAACCACCCCAAAGCGACTGGGCATAAAAATACGAAAACTTTGCAAAATTGATCACTGCTCCAGAGTCAATATCATAAGGGGATTGGTATGGACATGATGACGTATAAATAAACGCAATTTTTTGTGTATTGTCCTGTTGTATCTGTATCGTCCTGTATATCTGTATTTTTTTGTATCTGTATTTCTTGACAAAGGAAAGTAATTTTTAGCTCAAAAGGAAGCCAGAACTCGACGTACCAACTTGCAGAACGCTTTAAATTTTGCTTTATTTTAAAATAAGGCTAACTGAAACTATAATGCTGCCTGGTACAATTTAGCAAAAACATCAGAATCTGTAGTCATCATCTACTTCAAGGGTGTGCAACCTTTTTGCAGGTTGTCCAATATTAGACCTTTTGAAAATTTTGCATGCCAATCGAGGTTGTTGTTGGTGTTTACCTGACCCCTTCCGAGGGATGGGGGCATGGCGGATAACCATGGAGCCCCAGAAGCCGGGCAACTCTTCACCGTCTGGCCCTGAGGTCGTACAGAGACAGAGAGTCGCCAAAGAGTGAGCAGCACAAAGAGTTCGTAGCTGGATAGTGCAGAATGAGATGAAAGATGTCCTGGGGCGAGTGTCCACAGGCGCTGCAGGAAACATTCTCGATTCTACCAATCCTAGAGAGACAAAAACTTAACAGTAGGCTGTGTCCGTTGCAGCGTAAACGAGAGAGAACACAGCGAGCATGACGAAGGAGCACAATCTGCACCAATCAACAGCCGCCTCAACGTGCTGGTGCGGTCCTCGACCCCGTTTGGGTTGGGTCGAAATAACCGTTGGCCTTCCCGAGGGTCCCAGTTAGCCCGGACACTCCCTTTCGTTTTTTCGCTATGCTGTCCCCTGAACGACCGCAGAAGGGCAGCACTCAGCTTCTCTAAAACCGGTCGCCTGTTTTCACTTTTCTTTTCTCCTGCCTTTCTCTTGCCCTTCTTCGTCTCCTCATTCTTCTCCTTCTCTTGATGAGCGGTAACGTTCATCCCAATCTTGGCCCCATTTTTCCTTCCTCTGTGTGCACTGGAAATGTGATCTGGCGGGACAGGTCAGTGCAATGTTGCGCTTGCTCCAAATGGGTCCATCTAAGGTGCTCACAACTTTTCCTCTCCGAATTCAGAGCTCTTGGCAGCTCTCACTCTTGGAGCTGCCCCCCATGTCGAATCACTGTGACTCCCTCCTCGAAAATGTATACCTCCACTGTGCAATCTAGCCCCGCCTCTGCTAACGCTGCTCTCTCGCCCTACCCTCGTCTCCAAACCTCTTATCCCCCATCTACCCGTTATATATCTCCTTCCTCTGTCCACCACCGTCTCTTGCTCCTGGCTTTCCTTCTGCGCCTCCTCTCCCCCTGACTCTCTCAGGATTCTTCAATGAAATGCTGGAGGTCTTCGAGCCAGGAGCACTGAACTATCTCACTACTTCACTTCACTTCTTCGTCCCATTTTGTCGACCTTATCTGTATCCAGCAATCCAATCTTAACTCATCCTCCTCTTTCCGGATTCCTGGATTCTTTGCTCTGCGTTCTGATCGTACCTACTCCCGGTCTGGCATTCTCTCTCCTGATGCCACGCACGCTAGCGGCGGCGTTGTCCTTTTCATCAAGCAGGGCTTATCTTTTTCTGAACTATCTACCTCCACTCTTTCTTCGCTCGATCCCTACTCTGATTATGTAGGGATCAACATCTCTCTTAACAACTCCACCTCGCTCTCATTTCCTAATGTGTACGCCCCACCTATTCGCTCCTCCCCAACGGATGGCAGAACCGACTCCTTTTCTCCCTCCATTCTTCCCTCCTCCAGAAATCTATTCATTCTTGGGGACTTCCATTGCCATCACTCCCTCTGGGACTCAAGAGTTATTTCCGACCCCATGGGGAGGAAGTATTCGACTGCGTCATTTCTTTTGACCTCCTCCCCCTCAATGACCCTAACACACCCACCCTTCTTCATCGTTCCTCTGGCAATCGCTCCTCCCCTGACATCTCCTTTGCTCCCTCTTCTCTTGCCTTTTCTTGCTCCTGGGAGGTGCTTCAGGACCTGGGTTCTGACCACCTACCAATTCTTCTATCTGTCCCTCTCTCCACGGTCTTTCGCCCCAAAGAGCGTCCTTCTTCCCTCAACTTCCAGAAAGCTCGCTGGGATGACTTTGCTTCCTACTTTGACTCGCACTGTCCATCTGCAGAGGAATACTCGTCTCTTTCTCTTTTCTCTGCTGCTGCTCTTTCTGTTTCTCTGGCACTGAATGCGGTCAAATCTTCCATTCCTTTTGGCCGTATCAAACGCCATCCTAAAGCCTGGTGGTCTGCTGAGGTGGAAAGAGCGATTAGTGAAAGATGCAAGGCTTTTACTGCCGCTCACGGAAGTGATGAAGATCGCCAGACTTACATCTCCGCTTCTCGACGCGCCTCGTCAGTCATCGCCAAAACCAAGGCGGAGACATGGCAGACGACTTGCTCTTCTCTTTCACCTAAATCAAATCCAAAAACTGTATACTCTCTCCTTCGCTATATCGCCAGCTCTCCTTCCTCGTCTTCTTCCTCTCCTAACTTCCCCAACTGTTCCTCTCCCAGGGAACCGGCTTCGGTCTATGCCGCTTGTCTGAGACCCCACTTTTCCGTTTCTCAGCCAAAGGCCCTGCGTAGCAGAGCCAGAGGCTACCTCTCTGAGCTCCGCCAAGCCACGTGCCCGAAGGAGTCTCACTCGTTCTTTTGCTCTCCTTTCACTCTCGCTGAATTTCATGCGGCTGCCTCCAATCTTCCCTCGTCCACTGCCACTGGCCCAGAAAAAGTTGCCTATCCCATGCTAAAGCACCTTCCTCGCTCTGGCATTGATTTTCTTCTTCACATTTCCAATCTTTCATGGACTTCGCATTCCTTTCCTTCCATCTGGAAGACATCGTCCATTATTCCCATCCACAAGATGGGAACGCCTCTCGACTCTCCTGTTCTTTCCGGCCTATCTCTCCCACCTCCTGCGTATCAAAGCTATTTGAACACATTATTCTATTCCGTCTTCTCTTCTTTCTGGAATCTAATTCCATTCTCTCTCCCCGCCATGCCGGTTTCCGCTCTGGACGGTCTACACTTGATCAAATTCTGTACCTTTCTCAGTCCATTTCGGATGGGTTTAACAAACCCAAGCCGGGCTCTCGGACGATCTTCGCTACTATTGATTTCTCTATAGCTTTTGACTCTGTCTGGCGCCCCGCCCTTTTCCACAAACTGATTTCGGCTGGCCTCCCTCCTTGCTTTGCTCGTTGGACTCAATCTTTTCTTTGTGATAAACGCGCTTCTGTGATCTATCAAAATCACAAAAGCCGTTGTTCCTTTCGAGTCCGTCGAGGTATTCCACAAGGATCCGTTCTTGGCCCTGTACTTTTCTCTCTCTTCATTAATGATCTTCCTGCCTTCTGTCTCCTTCCGTCAGCTGCTCTCTTTACGCTTACGATCTGGCCATTTGGTCCTCCTCACCCTCGGTCCCTACTGCGGTGAAGGCCACACAAGAAGCTCTGTTTCGATTGGAGCCCTGGTCTGAGTACTGGTGTTTTCCACTCAATCCGAGGCCTCCTTCTTCTCAGTGGATCCCCACCAAGCTAATCTCCAGCCCAATCTCCTCCTACTCGGATTTCACCTCCGTTTCAATCCCATTCCAACTTTTCTTGGGGTCACCTTCGACCGCACTCTTTCCTTTTCTAAACATGTATCTTCGCTGAAGAACAAATTTATCCCACGTCTCAAGGCCTTACGCTGTATCTCTGCTTCCTCATGGGGCCCCTCTAAGGAGTCCTTATCTTTTCGGTACAAATCCTTTCTTCAGTCCCTTCTCACTTATGCCTGACCCGGATGGTTTCCTTTTCTAAGCGCTACCAATATCACCAAATTGGAACGCCTCCACCCAGCGGCCAGTCGCGCCATCACCGGCTGCCTCTGGTTTTCCCCTTCCACACTTTTTCTCTCCGAGGCTTCTCTACCTTCCCTACGAGTCACTCTGACTCATTTCACTCTTTCATCTTATGAGCGGGCTCTTCGTCTCCCAACCTCCTTTCCTATCTCAGGTTTGGCCAGACTAGGAGTAAAACCAAGACTCTGCAGATCGTCCTGGAGAGCTTTTGCGTCTACTCACCCGCTCATGCTTTTTTCTACTTGTTCTAGGGAGGCTCTTCTTGCTTGCCCTCTCTTTCCTTCTTGGAATCTGCCTTCGTTCACGATGGGGTCCACCCTTTCCACTCCATGCTCTCGCTCGGCAAGGTGCGGCTCTCGCCCACCTTGACTCTCTCTCCCCCATGATTTGGTACTCTAGACTGGGGGCTCTGTTCCTTTTCCTTTTGGCAAATGCGGCTTCGGCGTACTTGCCAACTGCTCTCTCTGTGGCACTGAGGACACTCTTTCCTTTTCAGCAGGCTCAGTATGTTCAAGTTTTTCCGCTGAAACGTACGCCATTTTGCCCGCTCTCTGCTGATCTCGGCAGTACCAACAACTCTACCATTTCTCTTCTCTTCACCTACTATCTGACTCTCGTTCTGTCCTCGCCACCCTGTCGTCTCCTCCATTTTTCCTCTTATCTTAAACTCTGTGACAGATCTGGCAAGAACTACCTTCTCTCTCCTGCTCTATCAGACTACAATGGGTCCCCGAACACTCGTTTCTCCCGGAGCACGACGCGGCTCATGAGTTGGCCAGACGGGGAGCGCTACCGCGCCCTCCGCTATCCCTTGTGGTCTCTCTCCTTTTATCTCTCGTATCCACTCTTGTCTTTTCTCGGACTGGAGGCGTACGGTCTCATCGAAATTTTTTGACACACAAGTTCCCTCGATATCCTCCGAGGAACTTGTGCTCCCTTGTCATGCTCGCTGTGTCCTCTCTCGTCTAGACTGCAACGGACACAGCCTTCTTTTGGGTTTTTATCTCTCTAGGGTTGGCAGAATCGAGAATTCTTCCTGCATCGCCTGTGGACACTCGTTCCGGGACACCTCTCATCTCGTTCTGCACTGTCCAGCTACGGAATCTTTACGCCGCTCACTCTTTGGCGACTCTCTGTCTCTGTACGACCTCTGGTCCAGACCGTGGGGAGTTGCCCAGCTTCTGGGGCTCCATGGTCATCCGCCATGCCCCCATCCATCGAAAGGGGTCGGGCAAACAACAACAACAGGGAGCACAAGTTCCTCGGTGGACATCGAGGGAACTTGTGGTTCAAAGAATTGCGATGAGACAGTACGCCTCCAGTCCGAGAATAGACAAGAGTGGATACGAGAGATAAGAGGAGAGAGACTACAAGGGATAGCAGAGGGCGCAAGTAGCGCTCCCCGTCTGGCCAACTCATCAGCCGCGTCGTTACCCGGGAGAATCGAGTGTCCGGGGACCCATTGTAGTCTGAAAGAACAGGAGGAGAGAGAAGACAGTTCCTGCTTCATTTGCCACAGAGTTTCAGGTAAAAGACGGAGAAGAGGACCGAGTGGCGAGGACAGAACGAGGTGAAGAGAAGAGAAATGGCAGACTTGTTGATGCTGCCGAGACCCGCAGAGAGGGTGCAGAATGGCGCAGGCTTCAGCGGAAAAACTTGAACATACTGAGCCTGCTGAAAAGGAAAGAGTGGTCTCAGTGTCACAGAGAGAGCAGTTGGCAAGTACGCCGAAGCCGCATTTGCCAAAAGGAAAAGGAACAGAGCCCTCAGTCCAGAGTACCAGATCATGAGTGGGGAGAGAGTCAAGATGGATGAGAGTTGCGCCTTGGCGAGGAAGAGGGGGATCGGAGCGGGAGCATGGAGTGGAAAGGGTGGACCCCACCGTGAACGAAGGCAGATTCCAAGAAGGAAAGAGAGGGCAAGCAAGAAGAGCCTCCCTAGAACAAGTAGAAAAAAGCATGAGCGGGTGAGTAGACGCAAAAGCTCTCCAGGACGATCTGCAGAGTCTTGGTTTTACTCCTAGTCTGGCCAAACCTGAAATGGGAAAGGAGGCTAGGAGACGAAGAGCCCGCTCATAAGATGAAAGAGTGAAATGAGTCAGGGTGACTCGTAGGGGAGGTGGAGAAGCCTCGGAGAGAAAAAGTGGGATAGGGCAGGACAAAAGACAGCCAGCGATGGCGAGGCTGGCCGCTCGGTGGAGGCGTTCCAATTTGGTAATACTGACAATGCTTGAAAAAGGAAACCATCTGGGTGAAGCGTAAGTGAGAAAGGGCCGAAGAAAGGATTTATACCGAAAAGATAAGGACTCCT
The DNA here is from genome assembly GCA_963675345.1 of Trididemnum clinides. Lineage (NCBI taxonomy): Eukaryota > Metazoa > Chordata > Ascidiacea > Aplousobranchia > Didemnidae > Trididemnum > Trididemnum clinides. The sequence goes on from OY776291.1 coordinate 36,797,569, forward strand.
TAGAGGGGCCCCATGAGGAAGCAGAGATACAGCGTAAGGCCTTGAGACGTGAGAAGAATTTGACCTTCAGCGAAGATACATGTTTAGAAAAGGAAAGAGTGCGATCGAAGGTGACCCCAAGAAAAGTTGGAATGGCATTAAAACGAAGGCGGGAGCCGAGTAGGAGGAGGTTGGGCTGGAGATTAGCATGGTGGGGATCCACTGAGAAGAAGGAGGCCTCACATTTGCTCGGATTGAGTGGAAAACACCAGTACTCAAACCAGCGCTCCAATTGAAACAGAGCTTCTTGTGTGGCCTTCACCGCAGTAGGGACCGAGGGTGAGGAGGACCAAAAGCAGGAAAGCTTTTGGACGAAAACGAAGCAGGAGAGTGGAGAGGCTTTCCCATCTTGTGTATGGGAATAATGGACGATGTCTTCCAGATGGAAGGAAAGGAATGCGAAGTCCATGAAAGATTGGAAATGCGAAGAAGAAAATCAATGCCAGAGCGAGGAAGGTGCTTTAGCATGGGATAGGCAACTTTGTCTGGGCCAGTGGCAGTGGACGAGGGAAGATTGGAGGCAGCCACAAGAAGTTCAGTAGGGGAGAAAGGAGAGCAAAAGGACGAGTGAGACTCCTCCGAATACGTCAGAACGTAGCCTCTGGCTCTGCTACGCAAAGTCTTTGAAGAGTTGATTTGTGGTACAGAATTTGAAAATTGCAGAAAGTAGAGTATTCATTCTCGAAGCTTTTCGTCTGACACTTTTCAAGAGAATCCGTCAGAAATAGAGTGAAAAGGTGAAGTGAGTCACTTATATAGAGACACAGTTGACGAAAAAGGAAAAAAAGGAAAAAAGGCTCTATCATGATTGGTGAAAAGAAGCGACCAATAGAAGGAGCGGAAACTAATGCGTGATTTTTAGACCATAAACGAATTCCTTTTGTTTGCATAAATTTGGTTTGGATGTTTTAATGTACGTGGCTTCAAGGGTGGAAAGGTGAAAAGAAGTACGGCCACGGGCAAGAATAGAAAATTTGTTGTCATTATATTCGTGTGCGCATGTAGGATTTTGTAAAAGATGTTGTCCTATGGCAGAAAAGGAAGTTTCAGTTTTAAAGCTTCTGATTGGCTTGCAAGAGCGGGCCAATGTGCTTCGGTCCTGAGAAATATGCTTCTGGAGAATGGTTTTCTGCACGTGCTGCTTGATCCTCTGTTGTAGCCTTTGAGACGTACGACCCACGTACCGACTATCGCAGTGGCACAGAAATTGATAAACAATGGTGCTTTGATGAAAAGCAGGTAGTACATCCTTTTTGGCTACAGGCAGAAGTTGTCTGGTGGTGTAGACAATGCACGGTTCAACTGCAAAGTAACAGCGTTTGACGGCTGTTTTAATTTGCATTTCGTACCTCAGCGAAACATTGCCCAGCCATGGCAAGTGAAGATAAACTGGGCATTTCTTCGGACCGAATTGTGTTGGTCTGCGAAATTGATTCATTTTCTTGGTCATAACAGTGTTGATTATAGCTTCAGGGTAACCGTTGTTCATAAGGATTGATCGAATATTGGAAAGTTCATTTTCAAGAGTAGATTTCGAACAGATAACTAGAGCTCTGTGGACTAGAGTTGAAATCAAATTAGTCTTCCGCTTCATGGGGCAAAAAGAGTTCCAGCGAATGTATTGGCCAGTGAAAGTAGGCTTCCTGTAGATAGATGTAACAAATTCGTGATCATTCTTTTCTACCAGGACGTCAAGAAAGGGCAAAGTCCGATTGTATTCCTTTTCAAAAGTGAAACGAAGCGAAGGATGGAGAGAATTTAGATGGGAGAAAAACTCATTGCATTCGTCTTCGTCGTTAAAAACTGCAAAAGTATCATCGACGTATCGATAATACATGAGTGGTTTGTTGACTCTTTTGAAAGAGAAGCTTCGTAATATCCGACAAAGATGTTGGCAAGAGATGGGCCAAGAGGTGAACCCATAGCAAACGCCATCAATCTGTCGGTGCATTATATTGTTGAAACTGAATTCTACGGAGGAAGTAGCCGTTTGCATCAGCTCAACAAAAACTCCACGAGGAAAAGGAGGCGGAGTAAGATCGCCATCATACAGAGCATTAGCGCAGATTTCAATAGTTTCTGCGAGTGGAACATTAGTAAAAAGGCTACAGACGTCATAGGAGCAAAGAAAGACAGATGGAGGAAAGTTAAAAGTTTTGACTTTGTCAGCAAAAGTAAAAGAATCGGAAATACAGTAGGTAGAATAAAGTGAAAGAACAGGATCAATAACTGACGTAAGCCATTGCGCTAATTGATGCTGTGCTGAGCCAGTCATTGACAATATAGGACGTAAGGGTACATCTTGCTTGTGAATTTTTGGCAAACCATACATTCGGGGCCGTTGTGAACCAGTTGGTCGAATCTTGCTGTAAATATTGGATGTCAGAAGGCCTTCTTTCTTGAGTTGAAGCAACCGTCTTTGAATATGAGCTTCAATCTTCGCAGTGTTGTCAAATTCGGAAGAAAGGCCAAGATTTTCAAATTTAGAGTTGTCTTGCAAAATAAAATCCATTTTTGAGATTTTATTTTGCAAGACTTTATGGATTTTATTTTGCAAGGCAACTCTAAATTTGAAAATCTTGGCCTTTCTTCCGATTTGACAACACTGCGAAGATTGAAGCTCATATTCAAAGACGGTTGCTTCAACTCAAGAAAGAAGACCTTCTGACATCCAATATTTACAGCAAGATTCGACCAACTGGTTCACAACGGCCCCGAATGTATGGTTTGCCAAAAATTCACAAGCAAGATGTACCCTTACGTCCTATATTGTCAATGACTGGCTCAGCACAGCATCAATTAGCGCAATGGCTTACGTCAGTTATTGATCCTGTTCTTTCACTTTATTCTACCTACTGTATTTCCGATTCTTTTACTTTTGCTGACAAAGTCAAAACTTTTAACTTTCCTCCATCTGTCTTTCTTTGCTCCTATGACGTCTGTAGCCTTTTTACTAATGTTCCACTCGCAGAAACTATTGAAATCTGCGCTAATGCTCTGTATGATGGCGATCTTACTCCGCCTCCTTTTCCTCGTGGAGTTTTTGTTGAGCTGATGCAAACGGCTACTTCCTCCGTAGAATTCAGTTTCAACAATATAATGCACCGACAGATTGATGGCGTTGCTATGGGTTCACCTCTTGGCCCATCTCTTGCCAACATCTTTGTCGGATATTACGAAGCTTCTCTTTTCAAAAGAGTCAACAAACCACTCATGTATTATCGATACGTCGATGATACTTTTGCAGTTTTTAACGACGAAGACGAATGCAATGAGTTTTTCTCCCATCTAAATTCTCTCCATCCTTCGCTTCGTTTCACTTTTGAAAAGGAATACAATCGGACTTTGCCCTTTCTTGACGTCCTGGTAGAAAAGAATGATCACGAATTTGTTACATCTATCTACAGGAAGCCTACTTTCACTGGCCAATACATTCGCTGGAACTCTTTTTGCCCCATGAAGCGGAAGACTAATTTGATTTCAACTCTAGTCCACAGAGCTCTAGTTATCTGTTCGAAATCTACTCTTGAAAATGAACTTTCCAATATTCGATCAATCCTTATGAACAACGGTTACCCTGAAGCTATAATCAACACTGTTATGACCAAGAAAATGAATCAATTTCGCAGACCAACACAATTCGGTCCGAAGAAATGCCCAGTTTATCTTCACTTGCCATGGCTGGGCAATGTTTCGCTGAGGTACGAAATGCAAATTAAAACAGCCGTCAAACGCTGTTACTTTGCAGTTGAACCGTGCATTGTCTACACCACCAGACAACTTCTGCCTGTAGCCAAAAAGGATGTACTACCCGCTTTTCATCAAAGCACCATTGTTTATCAATTTCTGTGCCACTGCGATAGTCGGTACGTGGGTCGTACGTCTCAAAGGCTACAACAGAGGATCAAGCAGCACGTGCAGAAAACCATTCTCCAGAAGCATATTTCTCAGGACCGAAGCACATTGGCCCGCTCTTGCAAGCCAATCAGAAGCTTTAAAACTGAAACTTCCTTTTCTGCCATAGGACAACATCTTTTACAAAATCCTACATGCGCACACGAATATAATGACAACAAATTTTCTATTCTTGCCCGTGGCCGTACTTCTTTTCACCTTTCCACCCTTGAAGCCACGTACATTAAAACATCCAAACCAAATTTATGCAAACAAAAGGAATTCGTTTATGGTCTAAAAATCACGCATTAGTTTCCGCTCCTTCTATTGGTCGCTTCTTTTCACCAATCATGATAGAGCCTTTTTTCCTTTTTTTCCTTTTTCGTCAACTGTGTCTCTATATAAGTGACTCACTTCACCTTTTCACTCTATTTCTGACGGATTCTCTTGAAAAGTGTCAGATGAAAAGCTTCGAGAATGAATACTCTACTTTCTGGAAAGTCTTTGGCTGAGAAACGGAAAAGTGAGATCTCAGGTAAGCGGCATAGACCGAAGCCGATTCCCTGGGAGAGGAATAGCTTGGGAAATCAGGAGAGGAAGAAGACGAGGAAGGAAAGCCAGCGATATAGCGAAGGAGAGAGTATACAGTTTTTGGATTTGATTTAGGTGAAAGAGAAGAGCAAGTCGTCTGCCATGTCTCCGCCTTGGTTTTGGCGATGACTGACGAGGCGCGTCGAGAAGCGGAGATGTAAGTCTGGCGATCTTCATCACTTCTGTGAGCGACAGTAAAAGCCTTGCATCTTTCACTAACCGCACCTTCTACCTCAGCAGACCGCCAGGCTTTGGGATGGCGTTTGATGCGGCCGAAAGGAATGGAAGATTTGACCGCATTCAGTGCCAGAGAAATAGAAAGAGCAGCAGCAGAGAAAAGAGAAAGAGACGAGTATTCCTCTGCAGATGGACAGTGCGAGTCAAAGTAGGAAGCAAAGTCATCCCAGCGAGCTTTCTGGAAGTTGAGGGAAGAAGGACGCTCTTTGGGGCGAAAGACCGTGGAGAGAGGGACAGATAGAAGAATTGGTAGGTGGTCAGAACTCAGGTCCTGAAGCACCTCCCAGGAGCAAGAAAGGGCAAGAGAAGAGGGAGCAAAGGAGATGTCAGGGGAGGAGCGATTGCCAGAGGAACGATGAAGAAGGGTGGGTGTGTTAGGGTCATTGAGGGAGAGGAAGTCAGAGGAAATGATCCAGTCAAATACTTCCTCTCCATGGGGTCGGAAATAACTGTTGAGTCCCAGAGGGAGTGATGGCAATTGAAGTCCCCAAGAATGAATAGATTTCTGGAGGAGGGAAGAATGGAGGGAGAAAAGGAGTCGGTTCTGCCATCCGTTGGGGAGGAGCGAATAGGTGGGGCGTACACATTAGGAAATGAGAGCGAGGTGGAGTTGTTTAGAGAGATGTTGATCCCTACATAATCAGAGTAGGGATCGAGCGAAGAAAGAGAGGAGGTAGATAGTTCAGAAAAAGATAAGCCCTGCCTGATGACAAGGACAACGCCGCCGCTAGCGTGCGTGGTATCAGGAGAGAGAATGCCACAACGGGAGTAGGTGCGATCAGAACGCAAGCAGAGAATCCAGGAATCCGGAAAGAGGAAAATGAGTTAAGATTGGATTGCTGGATACAGATAAGGTCGACAGGATGGGTCGAAAGAAAGAGAAGTAGTTCAGTGCTCCTGGCTCGAAGACCTCCAGCATTTCATTGAAGAATCCTGAGAGAGTCAGTGGGAGAGGAGGCGCAGAAGAAAAGCCAGGAACAAGGGACGGTGGTGAGGGGGCAGAGGGAGAAGATACAGAATGGGCAGAGAATAAGAGGTTTGGAGACGAGGGTGGGGCGGGGGTGCAGCATTAGCAGATGAAGGGCCAGATTGTACAGTGGAAATATACATGTCGTAGGAGTCCGAGGAGAGAGTCACAGTGTTACGAGTGGGGACAAAGCAGGGGGCAGCTCCAAGAGTGAGAGCTGTCAAGAGTTCTGAACTTGAAGAGGGAAAGTTGTGAGCACCTTAGATGCACCCATTTGGAGCAGGTGCAACATTGCACTGACTTGCATCGCCAGATCACATTTCCAGCGCACAGAAAGCAGGGAAAATGGGGCCAAGGTTTGGATGAACGTTACTGCTCGTCAAGAGAAGGAGAACAAGGAGACGAAGAGGGGCAATAGAAGGGCAGGAGAAAAGAAAAGTGAAAACAGGCGACCGGTTTTAGAGAAGCTGTGTGCTGCCCTTCTGCGGTCGTTCAGGGAGCAGCATAGCGAAAAAACGAAGGGGAGTGCCCGGGTAACTGGGACCCTCGGGAAGGCCAACGGTTATTTCGACCCAACCCAAACGGGGTCGAGGACCGCACCAGCACGTTGAGGCGGCTGTTGATTGATGCAGGTCAATAGAAGTTCGTAATCCATGTTGTTTCTACGCACAAATAAACTTGGAAAAAATGGCCAGTGACCGTGCTACTGCACAATTAAGGTGAACACCTTTCTTTTGGGGATGGGGAGAGATTAATACTGTTGAAGAAACTTTTTCACCAGATTTCCGAATTTTATGTGTGAGCACTTACTGTACTAATTTTTTTTTGAGATCACTTTTTCCAAGATGTAAAAAACAGGTTTGGCACTTAAGACCACCGAATTTCGCGACACGAGCCGCATTCAGATCTTTTCCGCAGGCTATAAAATATCACGTCAAGAGCTGCATATGACCTGTGGACCGCAGGTTGTACATCCCTGACCAACTGCACATATTTTGAGAATAAATAAAATAGAAAGCCCTGCTATTGACATATCATTATTATATGCATTTGATCCAAAAATAACAGCCAAGCAACTTGTTAAAAACATTCTTAAAATATTTGCCAAACCAAACCATGGTGTCATTTGACGTCAAAAGCCTTTTTACCAACATTCCTCTCTCATTTACTTTAAACCTCATACTCGAATCCATTTATGTTGATAACACTACAGAGTGGAATGGCCTTAACAAAAGTAGATTACTGAAGCTATTGAGCTGGTCAACAAAAAACACAACTTTTCAATTCAATAGTAAATTCTACAAACAGCTAGACGGTGTGGCCATGGGCTCTCCCATTGGACCCCTACTAGCTGACGTCATGATGAATTATGTAATTGATAAAGCGATCGAACGCACGCCCCTGGACCATCAACTTAAGTTCTTTTGTCGCTATGTTGACGATTGTTTTGCTACTTTTACTAATACCTCCTCTATTGAGGTATTTCTTCGTAATCTTAACAGTGTGCACAGTCAAATTCAGTTTACCAAGGAAGTAGAATCGCACAACTCTCTGGCTTTTCTTGATGCTCTCATCGAAAAAACTGACAAAGGAATTAAAACTAGCACCTATCACAAACCCACACGCACTGGCCACCTTACAAAATTTTCTAGCTTTTCCCCTCTTCGTTACAAGCGAAATCTAGTAAACTCCTTTCTTCATCGTTCCTATTCTATCTGCAATTCCTATTCTCAAATTCATACAGAATTTCGTTTCATCAAAAACACACTTTTGCGGAATGAATATCCATCTGGCTTCATCGATAAATGCATCAGGCAATTTCTTAACAAAAAGTTTGCTCCTTTCATTCAAAAAAATCCCTCCAAATATTTTTTATTCAAGTTGCCTTACCTAGGAAATATCTCCCATCACGTTCAGAAAGAATTAAAAGAATTCATTGACAAGCATTTACCAGATACCATGTTTACATTCGTCCATGTTACCAAAAACCTCAAGCAACAACTATACTTCAAAGATCCCCAACCCCAGTTATTAAGAAGCAACGTAGTATACCGGTTAAACTGTTCTTGTGGTTCTTTCTATATTGGCCAAACTCGCCGGAATTTAGTAAAACGCCTGGATGAGCACCAGACTAGTCTCAACTCGGAAGTGTGTAACCATTTACAATCAAATCCAAATCACAGAGTTGACTTCAACAACCCACAAATTCTCACCAGCTCTCCTGACAAATCCAAACTCCTCATTCTAGAATCTCTTTACATTCAGCAATTGAAACCTAGTTTAAATTTAGACTCCAAATCCTTTCCTCTCCGTTTATTTAACACGTGACCATCGCTTCCTGTGTGTTCATTTTTGTGTCAGTATGGCGTAGTTGCTAGCCAACCTGTTTGAGGTACATTATTCGCGTTGAAAATGGCACCAGTTGAGGGCCGAAACGTTCGCAGTATGTTTTTAACAAGTTGCTTGGCTGTTATTTTTGGATTCAAGTTATTAGTTTTTTCCCAACTATACCTTGTGCCGAAGTATATGCATTTGGTTTTTCAGTAATGCAGTGGCAAGTATGAAAATTATACGAACTAAACTGTAGTGTAGGTGTACTCCAGGTTGCACAACGATTGTACAGTGGCTAGCAGGCCTGACTAGTCTCAGTCCATAAGATATAAATCTCACATGCAACAAAGACGAAAAAGGAGGTGTTTTGATGTAAACTCCAGCAGGAATTTTAAAAATTACCGCTTTTTGTTGTTTTTATTGCTACCCGACCCTTCCGATGGATGGGGGCATGGCGGATGACCATTGAGCCCCAGAAGCCGGGCAACTTCCAGTGCCTGCACCAGAGGTCGTAGAAAGACAGAGACTCCGGAAAGAGCGAGCGGCGCAAAGATTCCGTAGCTGAACAGAGCACCATGAGATGAGAGGTGTCCTGGGACGAGTGTCCACAGGCGATGCAGGAAGGATTCTCGATTCTGCCAACCCTAGAGAGATAAGAACCCAAAAGAAGGCTGTGTCCGTTGCAGCGTAGACGAGAGAGGACACAGCGAGCATGACGAGGGAGTACAAGTTCCTCTGTAGATATCGAGGGAACTTGTGGTTCAAAGAATTGCGATGAGACAGTACGCCTTCAGTCCGAGAATAGACAAGAGTGGATACGAGAGATAAAAGAAGAGAGACTACAAGGGATAGCAGAGGGCGCGGTAGTGCTCCCCGTCTGGCCAGCTCATCAGCTGCGTCGTTCCCCGGGAGAATCGTGTGTTCGAGGACCCATTGTAACCTGATAGAACAGGACAGAGAACACAGTTCCTGCCAGATCTGCCAGAGATTGAGGTAAAAGGAAAGACGGAGAAGAGAACAAGATGGCGAGGACAAAACGAGAGTCAAACGGAAGGAGAAGAGAAATGGCAGACTTGTTGGTGCTGCCGAGACCAGCAAAGAGCGGGCAGAATGGCGCAAGCTTCAGCGGAAAAACTTAAGTCTATTAAGTCTACTAAAAAGAAGAAAGTGGCCTCAGTGCCACAAAATGAGCAGTTGGCGAGTATGCCAGAGTCGCATTTGCCAAAAGAAACAGAGCCGTCTGTTAGATCACCAAATCGCAAGGTGGGAGAGAGTCAAGGTAAGCGAAAGCCGCACGTTGACGAGAGAGAGTTGAAGAGGAGCGGGAGCATGGAGAGGAAAGGGTGGACTTCACAGTAAAGGAAGGCAGGTTCCAAGGAGCTGAGAGAGGGCAAGTAAGAAGAGCCTCCCTAGGAGAAGCAAAGGGAAGCACGAGCGGGTAAATGAACGCAAAAGCTATCCAGAAGGATCTGCAGAGTCTTGGTTTTACTCCAAATCTGGCCAAACCTGAAATGGGAAAGGAGCTTGGGAAACGAAGAGCCCGCTCATAAAATGACAGAGCGAAATGAGTCGGGGTGACTCGTAGAGACGAGAAGTGGATAAGTGGAGACGTCTCAGAGACGACAAGTGCGATAGGAGAGAACGAGAGGCAGCTGGAGATGGCGAGACTGAAGGCGTTCCAATTTGGTAATACTGGTATCGCTTAGAAAAGAAAATCATCCGGGTGAAGCATAAGTGAGAAGAGGCCAAAGAAAAGCTTTATACAAAAGAGAGAAAGGGACTTCTTATAGGGGCCCCATGAGGAAGCAAAGATAAAGCGTAAGGCCTTGGGCAGAGCTTGGCCTTCAGCAAAGATACATGTTTAGAAAAGGAAAGAGTGCGATCGAAGGTGACCCCAAGAAAAGTTGGAATGGCATTGAAACGAAGGCGGGTGTTGAATAAGAAGAGATTGCGCTGAGATTAGCTTGATGGGGATTCACTCAAAAGATGGAGGCCTCACATTTGCTCGGATTGAGTGGAAAACATCAGTGCTTAGACCAGCGCTCCAGTCCAATTAGAACTACTTGTGTGGTCTTCACCGCAGTAGGGACGGAGAGAGAGAAGGACGAAATGGCCAGATCGTCAGCATAAAGAGAGCAGCTGACGAAAGAAGACAGAGAAGCAGGAAGATCATTGATGAAAAGAGAGAAAAGTACAGGGCCAAGAACAGATCCTTGCGCGTAATCGAAAGAAACGGCTTTTGTGATTTTGAAAAACCACGCAAGCACGCCTACCAGAAAGGAAAGATTGAGTCCATCGAGCAAAGCAAGGAGGGAGGCCAGCCGAAATGAGTTTGCCGAAAAGGGCGGGGCGTCAGACTGAGTCGAAAGCTTTCGAGAAATCAATAGTAGCGAGGATCGTCCGAGAGCCCGGTCTAGGTTTGTTAAACCCATCTGAAATGGACTGAGAAAGATTAAGAATTTGATCTACAGTAGATCGTCCAGGGTGGAAACCGGCCTAGTGCGGAAAGAGAATGGAATTATACTCGAAAAAGAAGAGTAGACGAAATAGTATGATGCGTTCAAAAAACTTTTGAGACGCAGGAGGTTAGAGAAATAGGCCGGAAGGAAGCAGGGAAGTCGAGAGGCGTTTCCATCTAATGGATGGGAATAATAGAAGATGTCTTTCAGATGGAAGGAAAGAAATGTGAACACCAGGAAAGATTGAAAATGTGAAGGAGAAAATCCATGTCAGAGCGAGGAAGGTGCTTTAGCATGAGATAGCCAACTTTGTCTGGGCCAGTGGCAGTGGACGAGGAGAGGTTTGCGGCAGCCGCAACAAATTCAGCGGGAGAGAAGAGGAAGAAAAAGGATGAGTGAGACTCCTCAGGGCACGTGGCTTGGCGGAGCTCGGAAACGTAGCCTCTGGCTCTGCTGCGCAGGGCCTTTGCCTGGGAGACAGAAAAGTGGGATCTCAGATAATCAGCGAAGATTGAAAATGACTCCCTGGCAGAGGAACAGTTGGGAAAGTTTCGAGAGGAGGAAGATGAGAAAGAAAAGCCAGCCACAAAACGAAGGAGAGAGAGTACACAGACTTAGGGTTAGATTTGGGCGAGAGAGAAGAGCAAGTCGTCTGCCATGCCTTAGCGTCGGCCTTGGCGATGACAGACGAGGCATGTCGGGAAGCGGAGATGTAAGTCAGACAACCTTCATCACTTCTATCAGCGGCAGCAAAAGCCATACGTCTTTCACTAACCGCACCTTCCACTTCAGCGGACCACAAGGCTTTGGGATGGCGTTTGATGCGGCCGAAAGGAATGGAAGATTTGGCTGTGAGACAGTGAGAGTGGAAGTAAGAAGCAAAGTCATCCCAGCGAGCTTTCTGAAAATTGAAGAAAGGCGGACGTTCGTTAAGGCGAAAGACCGGAGAAAGAAGAATGGTCGGTAGAATTCGTAGGTGGTCAGAACCCAGGTCCAGAAGCACCTCCCAGGAGCAAGAAAGGGCAAGAGAGGAGGGAGCAAAGAAGATGTCAGGGGAGGAGCGACTGCCAGAAGAGTGATGGAGAAGAGTAGGTATATCAGGGTCATTGAAGGGAAGAAGATCAAAAGAGATGACCCAATCGATTACTTCTTCCGCACGAAGTCGGAAGTACCTTTTGTTTGAGTTCCAGAGGGGGTGATGGCAGTGGAAATCCTCCAAAATGAATAGATTTCTGGAGGAGGAAAGATAGAGGGTGGAAAGGAATCGGTTCTGTCATCCGTCGGAGAAGAGCGAATAGGGGGAGCATAAACATTAAGGAATGAGAGCGAGGAGGAATTGTTTAGAGATGTTGACCCCTACATAATCAGGGTAGGGGTCAAGCGAAGAAAGAGAGGAGGTACAAAGTTCAGATAAGAATAAGCCCTGCCTGATGAATATGATGACGCCCCCGCTAGCATGCATGGTATCGGGAAAGAGAATGCCAGACCTGGAATGGGTGCAATCAGATCGCAGAGCAGAGAATCCAGGGATCTGGAAAAAGAAAGATGAGTTCAAATTAGATTCCTGACTAGAAATAAGATCAACAGAATGAGACGAAATAAAGTGTAGTAGTTCAGTACTCCTGGCCCGTAGACCCCCAGCATTCCATTGAAGGACCCTGAAGGAGTCAGGAAGGGAAGAGGAAGCAGGAGGTGTAGAGAGACAACCAGGAGCATGAGGCGGTGGAGAGGGTGCAGAGAGAAAAGATACAAAGTGAGCAGAAGGGGAATAAGAGGTTTGAAGGCGAGGGTGGGCGGGAGTGCTGCATTAACAGAGGGGTGCCAGATGAGCCGATTGAACGATGGAGATATACAAGCTGAAGGAGTCCGAGGAGGAAGTCACGGTGTTGTCTCCAGAAGAACCAGGGACGCACCAGGAGGAAAGTTCCAGGAGTGAGAGCTGTCCAGAGTTCTGAATTTAGAGATTAGCGAACACTTTAAATGTATCTATATAGAGCAGGCGCAGCATTGTACTGACTTACCCCGCTAAGTCACATTTCCCTGCACCAATCAACAGCCGCCTCAACGTGGTGGTGCGGTCCCCGGCCCCGTTTGGGTTGGGTCGAAATGGCTGTTGGCCTTCCCAAGGATCCCAGTTACCCCGGGCACTCCCCATTCATTTTTTCGCTATGCTGCCCCCTGAACGACCGCAGAAGGGCAGCACACAGCATCTTTAAAATCGGTCGCCTGTTCTTACTTCTTCTTCTCTCCTGCCCTACTCTTGCCCTCCTTCGTCTCCTCATTCTTCTTCTTCTCCTGATGAGCGGTAACGTTCATCCTAACCCTGGCCCCATCTTTCCTTGCTCTGTGTGCGCTGGAAATGTGACCTGGCGGGGCAAGTCGGTGCAATGCTGCGCTTGCTCCAAATGGGTCCATCTAAGGTGCTCACAACTTTCTTTATCTAACTTCAGAGCTCTTGGCAGCTCTCACTCTTGGAGCTGCCCCCCCTGTCGTAACACTGTGACTCCCCCCTCCTTGGACTCCTCCGGCACGTATACCTCCACTGTGAAATCTGGCCCCCCCTCTGCTAATGCTGCACTCTTGCCCCACCCTCGTCTCCAAACTTCTTATCCCCCATCTGCCCATCTTATATCTCCTTCCCCTACCCTTCCACCACCGTCCCTTGCTCCTGGCTATACTTCTGCACCTCCTGCCTCCTCTCCTCCCCCTGACTCTCTCAGGGTTCTTCAATGGAATGCTGGAGGTCTTCGAGCCAGGAGCACTGAACTACTTCACTTTCTTTCATCCCATCCTGTCGATCTTATCTGCATTCAGGAATCCAATCTTAACTCATCTTCCTCTTTCCGGATTCCTGGATTCTCTGTTCTGCGTTCTGATCGTACTCACTCCCGGTCTGGCATTCTCTCTTCTGATGCCTCGCATGCCAGTGGCGGCGTTGTCATTTTCGTCAGACAGGGCCTGTCCTTTTCTGAACTTTCTACCACCTCTCTTTCTTCGCTCGATCCCTACTCTGATTATGTAGGGGTCAACATCTCTCTAAACAAATCCTCCTCGGTGTCATTTCTTAATGTGTATGCCCCCCCTATTCGCTCCTCCCCAACGGATGGCAGAACCGATTCCTTTTCTCCCTCAATTCTTCCCTCCTCCAGAAATCTCTTCATTCTGGGGGACTTCAATTGCCATCACCCGCTTTGGGACTCAAGAGGTACTTCCGACCCCCGTGGGGAGGAAGTATTCGACTGGGTCATCTCCTCAGACCTCCTCCCCCTCAATGACCCTGACACACCCACCCTTCTCCATCGCTCCTCCGGCAGTCGCTCCTCTCCTGACATCTCCTTTGCTCCTTCTACTCTTGCTTTTTCTTGCTCCTGGGAGGTGCTACAGGACCTGGGTTCTGATCACCTACCAATTCTTCTATCTATCCCTCTTTCTCCGGTCTTTCACCCCAACGAGCGCCCCCCTTCCTTCAATTTTCAGAAAGCTCGCTGGGATGACTTTGCCTCCTACTTTGACTCTCACTGTCCTACTGCAGAGGAATACTCGTCTCTTTCTCTTTCCTCTGCAGCTGCTCTCTTTACCTCTCTGGCAATGAATGCGGCCAAATCTTCCATTCCTTTCGGCCGCATCAAACGCCCTCCTAAAGCCTGGTGGTCTGCTGAGGTGGAAGAAGCGGTTGGTGAAAGACGCAAGGCTTTCGCTACTGCTCACAGAAGTGATGAAGATCGCCAGGCTTACATCTCCGCCTCTCGACGTGCCTCGTCGGTCATTGCCAAGGCCAAGGCTGAGGCATGGCAGACGACCTGCACTTCTCTTTCACCTAAATCTAATCCTAAATCTGTGCACTCTCTTCTTCGCTCTATTGCTGGCTCTCCTTCCTCGTCTTCTTCCTCTCCTAACTTTCCTAACTGTTCCTCTCCCAGGGAATCGGCTTCGGTCTATGCCGCTTACCTGAGGTCTCACTTTTCCGTGTCTCAGCCAAAGGCCCTGCGCAGCAGAGCCAGAGGCTACCTCACTGAGCTCCGCCGAGCCACGTGCTCTGTGGAGTCTCACTCGTCCTTTTGCTCTCCCTTCTCTCCCACTGAATTTCTTGCGGCTGCCTCCAACCTCTCCTCATCCACTGCCACTGGCCCAGACAAAGTTGCCTATCCCATGCTAAAGCATCTTCCTCGCTCTGGCATGGATTTTCTTCTTCACATCTTCAATCTTTCTTGGTCTTCACATTCCTTTCCTTCCATCTGGAAGACATCTTCTATTATTCCCATACATAAGATGGGAAAACCTCTCGACTCTCCTGCTTCCTTCCGGCCTATCTCTCTCACCTCCTGCGTATCAAAGCTGTTTGAACGCATCATACTATCCCGTCTTCTCTTTTTTCTGGAATCTAATTCCATTCTTTCTCCCCGCCAGGCCGGTTTCCGCCCTGGACGGTCTACACTTGATCAAATTCTGTACCTTTCTCAGTCCATTTCGGATGGGTTTAACAAACCCAGGCCGGGCTCTCGGACGATCCTGTCTACTATCGATTTCTCTAAAGCTTTTGACTCTGTCTGGCACCCCGCCCTTTTCCACAAACTTATTTCGGCTGGCCTCCCTCCTTGCTTTGCTCGTTGGACTCAATCTTTCCTTTCTGACAGGCGCGCTTCTGTGGTTTTTCAAAATCACAAAGGCCGTTCCTTTCGAGTCCGTCGAGGTGTTCCGCAAGGATCCGTTCTTGGCCCTGTACTTTTCTCCCTCTTCATCAATGATCTTCCGGCTTCTCTGCCTTCTTCCGTCAGCTGCTCTCTTTACGCTGACGATCTGGCCATTTGGTCCTCCTCCCCCTCGGTCCCCACTGCGGTGGAGGCCACACAAGGAGCTCTGTTTCGATTGGAGCGCTGGTCTGAGTACTGGTGTCTTCCTCTCAATCCGAGCAAATGTGAGGCCTCCTTCTTTTCAGTGGATCCCCACCAGGCTAACCTCCAGCCCAACCTCCTCCTACTCGGCTCCCGCCTCCGTTTTAATCCCACTCCAACTTTTCTTGGGGTCACCTTCGACCGCACTCTTTCCTTTTCTAGGCATGTTTCTTCGCTGAAGGCCAAATTTTTCCCACGTCTCAAGGCCTTACGCTGTATCTCTGCTTCCTCTTGGGGCCCCTCTAAGGAGTCCCTCTCTGTTCTGTATAAATCTTTTCTTCGGTCCCTTCTCACTTACGCTTCACCCGGATGGTTTCCTTTCCTAAGCGCTACCAATATCACCAAATTGGAACGCCTTCACCGAGCGGCCAGTCGCGCCATCACCGGCTGCCTCTCGTCGTCCCCTATCCCTCTACTACTCACCGAGGCTTCTCTACCTCCCCTACGAGTCACTCTGACTCATTTCACTCTTTTTTCTCATGAGCGGGCTCTTCGTCTCCCAACCTCCTTTCCCATCTCAGGTTTGGCCAGACTAGGAGTGAAACCAAGACTCTGCAGATCGTCCTGGAGAGCTTTTGCGTCCACTCACCCGCTCATGCTTCCTTCTACTTGTTCTAGGGAGGCTCTTGTTGCTTGCCCTCCCTGTCCTCCTTGGAATCTTCCCTCGTTCACGGTGGAGTCCACCCTTTCCTCTCCATGCTCTCGCTCTGATCCCCCTCACTCTCGCCAAGGTGCGGCTCTCGCCCACCTTGACTCTCTTCCTCCTCATGATCTGGTACTCTGGACAGACGGCTCTGTTCCTTTTCTTTTTGGCAAGGGCGGCTCCGGCGTTCTTGCCAACTGCTCTCTCTGTGGCACTGAGGCCACTCTTTCCTTTTCGGCAGGCCCAGTATGTTCCAGTTTTTCCGCTGAAGCCTGCGCCATTCTGCACGCTCTTTGCTGGTCTCGGCAACACCATAAAGTCTGCCATTTTTCTTCTCTTCTCCTCCTGTCTGACTCTCGTTCTGTCCTCGCCGCCCTGTCCTCTCCTCCACCCTTCCTGTTATCTCAAACTCTGTGGCAGATCTGGCAGGAACTGTCCTTTTTCTCCTCCTGTTCTATCAGGCTACAATGGGTCCCCGGTCACTCGTTTCTCCCGGGGAACGACACAGCTGATGAGCTGGCCAGACGGGGAGCGCTGCTTGCGCCCTCCGCAATCCCTTGTAGTCTCTCTCCTCTTATCTCTCGTATCCACTCTCGTCTTATCTCGGACTGGAGGCGTACTGTCTCTTCAAAGTATTTTGACACACAGGTTCCCTCAATTTCCACTGAGGAACTTGTGCTCCCTCGTCATGCTCGCTGTGTCCTCTCTCGTCTTCGCTGCAATGGACACAGCCTTCTTTTAGGTTCCTATCTCTCCAGGATTGGCAGAATCGAGAATCCTTCTTGCAGCGCCTGTGGACACTCGTCCCAGGACATCTCTCATCTCATTCTGCACTGTCCAGCTACGGACTCTTTGCGCCGCTCACTCTTTGGCGACTCTCTGTCTCTTTATGACCTCTGGTCCAGACCCTGGGGAGTTGCCCGGCTTCTGGGGCTCCATGGTCTTCCGCCATGCCCCCATCCCTCGGAAGGGGTCGGGTAAACAACAACAACAACAACAAGTCACATTTGCAGCGCAGACTGAACAGGGAAAGACGAGACCAGGGTTAGGATGAACGTTGGCGATCATCAGGAGAAGGAGAAAAACGAGAAGACGAAGAAGGGCAAGAAAAAGACAGGAGAAGAGAAAAGACAAGCGACCGATTTGAAAGAGGCTGCGTGCTGTCCTTCCGCGGTCGTTCAGGGAGCAGCACAGCGAAAAAATTGTTTGTGAGAAAGGAGTGCCCGGGGTAACTGGGACCCTTGGAAAGGCTAATAGCCATTTCGACCCAACCCAAAACGGGGTCGAGGACCGCATCACCACGTTTAGGCGGCTGTTGATTGGTACAGACCCGTATTTTTGGACCAATTCCTATCGCTATTTTACCCACCTAATCCTAAGCTACGCAATAATTTGATTGTAGATGCTGGACTACGCATAAACTATTTGCTGATAATCTTTAATCTGACTTTACTAATTAGAGAGGAAGCATAGTCCTTTTCGCCGTATCTTGGCTGCGCATATGGCGGGACTAGGAAACACAAGCAAAGCTTGGAACTTGAAGTGACAAATACAAAAAGCTGTGAATAGGCGTAACATGGATTAGCTTTTTTCTGCAAACGAACCCATCACTTTGGCGCTCACGGCAACTTTGAATTTATTCCCTACTTCCCACCACACGTAATGAATGTTAGGAATATAATTTTGGAAAAAAATACGCTTTTTATGAGTAAAATCATTCTTGAATTGCGACTAGAAAAGTTAGGAGTATAAGCACTTTGACGCTCTCCTGCAACTTGCACTAGTTCTTCTTCCTTTCCGCGCTTAGGTAAAGAAAAAAGTAGGCTAAAACTGATAGGCTATTTGTAAGTAAGATGAGTCGTAATTTAGGAGTGGCAAAGTCTGGAATAAGAGAAGAGTTAATAAAATCCAAAATTTAAGAGCAATTCCAAAGAAAGCAATAGTCACAAATAAAATAGAACATTTTTTGCTTCAATATAGCCCAATAGACCTAATGGGATCGAGCGCAAGGTACCTTGTGGGTGGCATACTCCTATTCCCCCTATGTGGAAACCAGCGCATGCAAGCGAAGCCAATGCACTTAATGTCACAAATACAATAGCGAAAGGAGCACACCAAGTCTGCAGGCCTTTTAGGCTACCACTACATAGTTTATTTCTCTAATTGTAGAAACGGCCGCTATTTTGGCATCCACTTTCAACTTTCACTTTATGCCTCCTCCGTATTTATTAGAAGGAACCAAAGAAAGTTGGTAAAGTGATAGGCCGTTTATGAGTTAGGCCAGTCTGGATTTTAGAGTAGGATTATCCGGATTAGGAACAATACCACGAACCAACCAATACCGAATGAAATAATATTTTTTACCCAACACATCTGGCGGATGACCCTGACTGGTGATGCCGGTGGTGCTACTCACCATATAAAATGTATGGTCAGTAAATTAACCCTATTAATTACGTATGTTAAAATGAGGTAGTAGAATTTTTTCTTAACAATTTGAAGACACAAACGATTGCCAGCAACAAAACAAAGAGCTCTGCGAATAAAGCATCAGTTCAAAAAAATTTTATATTTTAAAAAGTTTTGTTGCTGGCAACTTTTTCGGTCTTTTTGGGAATTGAAATAGTTTCACTGATTTACCTTGGCTTTCTAACTCTTCTACTTCTTGTTTCCGCAATCGGATTTGTTCTACATTATCAGCGTGTTCACTGAGAAGGAGTCGAGTACTGACTAAATCTGTCCCTACATCATCACTCTCTAATTGCTTCTCCATGTTAGCAGCGAATTTCTCCAAATCCTCGCACGTCTATTTTGAAACAAAAATACGAATTAAAATCTCAAAAAAATAAAGAAATTTTGACACAACTTTATTAAACATTATCCAAATTTTGAATTCACTTTTGTTAACAAAATATCAGAAAAACAATTTTAATGTTCATAATTATGTTGATAGTTTGCAAGAATGTTTTAGAATTTAGATGGACGCAAAAGATTGCAATATATCAGCTATTTCACAAATATTGGCTGCAGCGTTCCTAGTTTATTGGTGAAATGCAAGGTTTAAAATTTTCTTGGCTGTTTTTTTACAAATGTTTTTGGCTATTTACAAATGTTTTTTTTTACAAATCTTGGAAAGCTAAAAGGCTACATCTGAGACTACAAACTAGGATGGCCTATAGCAACACCATGTAACTGATTTTAATTTAATAAGCTCATGCGCACCACAATTTTGTCGGTGAATGTGCGAGTGTGTGTGTACCTGTATTTTAAGATTGACTTCCTCCGAAGCCACTGGGTAAGGAAACATGAAACTTGGCATGGTCGATCACCACCGCTAGATGAGATCACATAAAGGGGTTAGTGACGTGATGACAACATCATAACTAAGATGAATTCTTTCAAATTTGCCTCTTTTGATGGAGAAAAACGAGTTTAGACTGAGACAAAAGCCAGTACCAAACTTACAAATTTGTATCCCTTTATGAGATTAGATGATCATTTAATCAACCTTTGTTTTTAGAATTTATCAATTTTGTTTTGCTAAAAAATTCAGGACGCAGAAACACGATTAAAAGCTTTTTCTGATAAGTTCTCGCTGCGATTCTGTTTGCCAAGGCAACACTTAAAGCGATTTTTTAGCGCTTCTTTTCTTAACCGCATGTTTTAGACATTTTTTTCACTTTGGCATTCCAGGTACGGTAACTTCATAAGAGTGACGTCAATTCAAAAGCGATCTGTCTATTCCTTTATCTTTTCAACTGCTGTGGAATTGAAATGCGGTTGTTAAAGGTGAGTCGTGAAAGAAACTGGTTTAGTGCAAAAGAAGGGTTCGTGTTAACTACATCCACGTAGTAAGTCCTGCAGTAAAGGTATCATGTTATTGCAGTTACAGGCTGAGGGTCAAAGAAGAGCAAAAATCAAGATCCTGAAAGATCTTGCGAAGACCCATACAACTACCACCATCCTACTTCAAAAGACTTGTACAAAAGATAGTTCCAGGCTAAAGATTTCTGGGCGTACCATGAAGAGTTGCACCGAGAGTAGCATCCACGATATAGCAACGTTTCTACACACTTCTGTATACTAGCGCCTTGTTGCTATCTGCTCAGCAGGCTCGGTGGTGGAGTACATGGCAGTGGAGGACAAAGTTTCAACATCATTAACGTCCGTGAACAGTTGTTTCATGAAGTGTTGTGTTTCATGAAGACTATATCCCAAAATTTAAAAGCCCATGCATGCGTAGCCTACTGGGTTTTAATCATAGAAGTACCACTTGGAGCTATAGTCCTACAAACCTAGAAAATATTTATTAGAAGATTGGGCTTCTGCTACAAATGTCCATACCCTCTTTGACCCTAACAACTTTTGGTCTTGCAGGCAGAAAACTATTTCCAATCTTAATCTGATATTTATAAATCTTCGTGGTCCATTGCCATTTGTAAAACTTACAATTTTCCAAAATCACAATACAGACCATTGTTCATTGACCAATTAATTTACACAAGCCCTTCTTCTCAAAGCCTATATTAACAGATGGGATATTCGCCAATCTAGGTGGAATGAATTATTTTTTTGGTTGACTCCGGAGCTGCCGAACTACCAGGCCCCACTCTGCTTACCCCAAACAAAACCAATGAACCGTTTTGCTCTTTATTAAACACCTCAGCTTAGAAAGCATGTCACAAGATGGCAGCATCGGACGATAACTACAATTTTTACTTTATGAAGTTCCTAACGTTGAACTACTCCAAGGTTTAAAAATTGGTAAAATGCTTGGACAGAAACACGCAAATAGCGTTGGTAGCACACAGTGCAAGGTAGATTCGAACAACAAGGCGTGAAGAAAAGCGTCACTGGCCGCAAGACCAACCTAAAACCATGACCAGTTACTGCTAGCTGCGCCAAACAGCTACTAGCTAGTTAGTGTCTTATGTAGGCTACATAGTCTGACATGCTTTTAAAACAACAGCAGGTGCACTTTTTAAGCAATATTGTGATGGAAAAGGCTACTTGAGCCATAAGCTTTTCGTAACGCTTTCATCAGTGGCGGTATCGCTTCAAAAGGGAAGATCTAGAGTGAGTAAGTGTTTTATGTGATTAAATTGGACGTTCGCGATCAAGACAAGCCAATGATAGCGCTAGTATTGTAAAGCGTGCCAAAGAAAGATTTTGCAACGGCGAAACGCTAGCGAAAGCGCAGCAAGAAGTCAAATAAGAACGCCGTGATTATCGAAAGATTTTGAGAGTGGAAACAAATTTTCTGTGTGCATAACACCGGGCATATCATGATCAATAATGCATGAATGATCAACGTGCATTAAACTGTGATAAGCGGTTTTTCAATCTTCGCCACAGCACGCAGCTCTTTCCACCTTAATCTCTTAGAGGCTGCTTACATCAAGACCCAACGCCCGGTGTTATGCAGACAGAAAGTTTGTTTACACTCTCAAAATCTTTCGATAATTGCGGCGTTCTTATGTGACCTCTTGCTGCGCTTTCGCTAGCGTTTCGCTATTGCGAAATCTTTCTTTGGAGCGCTTTACAATACTAGCGCTATTATTGGCTTGTCTTGATTGCCTATCATCCAAATTAATCACATAAAACACTTACTCACTCCAGATCTTCCCTTTTGACGCGATACCGCCACTGATGAAAGCGTCACGAAAAGCTTATGGCTCAAACAGCTGTTTTCAAAGCTATAATAAAATTCTGTACCACCAACAAGATTTTTAATATTCTGATGACATCTAAAGCACTTTTTTCCGCTTCAAATGCTGCAGAATTTTTTACAAATTATAATTTCGCTTAAATTATATTATCAAAATGTTAAAATAAATTGTTGAGATGCCAAGCAGGCTCCATGTATTGAACATTTTTATCTAAATTCTAAACGTTTTCGAAGGCACATAATTCAGGGGTTTCAAACAAATATTTAACCATAATTGCAAGCACAGTATGGAAAAAAATCTTCTGAGAAGTCAATAGCTTGCCAAAAACACTTCTTCCATAGTAAGTCAACGCAGCTTTGATATATATTTTCCCACAATATGATGCACTTTCGTTGACTTGTGGAAACTCTATGGAATACTTCCAGTAAAAATTTTATTTCATCACTTTTGCTAACTTTTAAATCATTATTAAAATGCATATGCTGCGAAGCTGATAGTTTTGCACAATTCGTGGATACAGTGCCCATGACGTGGAGAAATATGCGAAGGCTCGCCTAGTCATTTCAAGTAAATATAACTTCGCTTTTCCGTTATTTTGTCAGTCGCTGTGTCTCTTGTTCAAGCAGAACTCTTGCGTTGTGAGTGATCTCTTCTTTATTTGTCAAAAAGTGGATGATTTCGGTGTGTGCTGACCATGTATTACAATAATTCGTGATCATAAAAATGCAGCAAGGCAAACTCAAGAAACAACAGCAAAAAGCTAAATCATTTTTTATTTTAATTAAAAATTAAGGTACACCGAAATTTGGAGTTTTTGCCTGTGTGGCAATGGAGTCGCTTTATTAGTATTTAGTTTTCTATTTGATTGAGTTTTTACCTGATGAGCTGCTTGGCGATACAGCTGTAGTGGTTTTATTATTTATTTTTTCCTGACGAGTAGTGTTTTAAATTACATATATACTGTACATATACAGTATATAGGATAAGGAATAATAAATCGCTTTTGACATTATGATGGGATCTTACGACGGAGCTGAAATTTGCGAAATGGTTGGTCTATTCCTCCAACACCATCTTCTCGGCTTATTGGAAAAAAACAACATCGGCTTATATGGAGACAACGGTCTGGGCATTCTCGATAATGCTTTTGGCCCAAGCTCAGAACGTACGAGAAAAAGATTAATTGCGCTATTCCAAGATCACAGCTTAAAGGTAAGCAGCGAATGCAACCTTGTGCAGACCGATTTTCTCGACGTCACGTTCAATCTCAAGTCAAAGAAATATTGGCCTTTCTGTAAGCCGAATGACCAAACATTGTATATACACACGCAATCCAACCACCCACCAATCACCAAAAAACAACTGCCACCTATGCTCAGCAACCGCCTATCTCAACTTCCATACAACCAGGAGAATTTGCCATAGCCATTTCCGAATCCGAGGTGGCGATACGCAATAGCGAATATACTGGAAGGCTGCAGTATATTAATTTTCCCAGGCTCCCGCAAGAGAAAAAGGAAACGAAATATTGTGTGGTTTAATCCTCCATACAGCGAGCACATAAAACTAACACCGGACACGAGTTCCTCCGACTACTCACGAAACATTTCCAACCTGCTCATCGTCTGCATAAAATCTGCAGAAAGAACAACGTCAAAGTAAGCTATACCTATATGCCCAATATGGCTTCAATTATATCCAGGCAAAACAAAACCCTGTTAGATAACAGGGCTAAGCCCAATTACACTACACCACCGTGTAGTTGCAAGAATAAAGCCAATTGCCGACTGGAAGGAAGATGTCGCCCAGGCTCTATCGCGTCTAAAGCAGCAATAACATCAGAAGGTGCTACAAGGCATTATTATGGCTGTAGCGAGACAGAGTTCAAAGCTCGCTTCTACAACCATAATCAAAGCTTTAAGTACCGTCATAAAAGTAACTCGACCGAACCGTCAAAAGCCGTTTGGCAAGCGAAAGACGCTGGTGAAATCACAGCATTAAATGGAGCATTATGGCACACCTTGCACCATACCAGCCCGGCGCAAAAACTTGCAATCTCTGCGTCATGAGAAGCTTCACATCCTTCAAGCGGACCCCTCAACAACGCTCAACAAACGATAAGAACTCAACAGCAAATCTCGAAACACTAATAAATTCAAACTGAATAATTTTTCTCAGTGGCCGTATTTTAAATTAAACTAAATTAAATTCTACTGTTCACGTAACCGTTAATTGACCGGTTAGTTTCGCACCCGCTTCACCTTTAACTACTCGTTTTGCTGTTGTGTCAACTTAACCACCGTTATCGACCTCCGGCACATGATTCAGGTGCTACACACGGTCGCTATCTTTTTCGCTGATAAATTGTCTACCACCGCCTGTAGTTAGGCTTCTATTCCACCTTTTTGAGACCTCATTTGTCGAGTAGCTTGCAATTACCACCTGGCTTGTGTCTGGATGCATTGTAATAGTTGCCAAGAGTATCATCGGCAGTCATGCAGAGTTTAGGCTTTTATGTTTTTATTTTCATTTCAGTTGCCACCTGATAAGCCGCTTGGCGAAATAGTTGTGGTGGTTTTATCATTTTATTTTATCCTGACGTGTTGTGTTTTAAATTATATACATAAAGCTCTAATCTTGGTTGTTATCGAGCACTGTGCCAGCAACGTGAGGTTTTCTCTTCCATAATACACGAACCGCGAGTTGCTTACATGGTTTAACAATTTAAATCAATATGACTCTATGACTCGTGTAGCGCAAAAAGTAGCAATTTCGCTATCATTGTAACTGATGACTTCATTACGCGGAGACAACCGTTATCGGCTTTCAGTCCAGGCGCTCTTTTTTGGTTGTCATCGGCGGCATTTTTAACACGCCATATAGCCAGCTAATTAAAATTTTTGACTTTTGTTTAAGTAAAGATAGCCATGTCTGATTAGGGTGTGTTGTTCAATTGCTAGTGTTGGTGTTGGGAATAAATTCAACATTTTGGCTTTATATATTTAGTGTTGGTCTTCTTCGTCGTATGAGCTATTTGTTGTGAGCATTATGCAGGAAGGTGTATGTACAGATTACACTGCGTTAGCGCTCACGTTCGGTTTGCAAGTCTTCAGTTTGACTGGGGCCGCCAGGACGGGTAGACTGGTTGCCCCCACCATCTGTCTGCCACATAAAGATGGAGGCGTCCCGTTAAGTGTCTTGCCCAAGGCACAACAAGCAAGCTTGTCGGCTTGTTCTCCACACTATCCCTATTTTGCTAAGCGCCAAGCCGGGAAGCTGTGAATACCATTTTTTAAAGTTTGGAAAATGGGAAATGAACTTGGGAAATGAACCCCAGGTCTACCGACTGCGAAGCGGATGCTCTAACCACTACGCTCCGCTTCGCAGTCGGTAGACCTGGGTTTCATTTCCCAAGTCGAGTCATACCAAAAGCCTTTTAAAAGTATACTTTTAAAAATGGTATTCACAGCTTCCCTGCTTGGCGCTCAGCAAAGTAGGGATAGTGTGGAGAACAAGCCGGCAAGCTTGCTCGTTGTGTCCTTGGGCAAGACACTTAACGGGACGCCTCCATCTTTATGTGGCAGACAGGTGGTGGGGGCAAGCAGTCTACCCGTCGTGGTGGCCCCACTCTAACTGAAGACTTGCAAACCAAACATGAGCGCTATTGCAGTGATAGTGTTGGTGAAATCTGAGGAAATAGAAATCAAATCTGAAATTCAGATATTAAATGCAAAATTTTTAGGTGTTACCATTGTATATGCACTTCCACTAAGCCTACTTACTACATAGACCTGCATATTTCACGACAGTTTTTTTAACAATCGATGATGGTTTAAAAGATTTATCTGCAAAGTTACAGGTACATGCGATTAATGGGAATAATTACATCTCATGGGTATTGAATAATTTTTAATAGTTCTAAACATTGATGCTTGCTTTTCTTAAACTTGCTTTTCCACAACAACCAATATAACTGTGATAAAAAATGTAACAACTGACCAGGTAAATCACTACTTTTTAGCATTATCAAAATTTACCAAAGCATCTACGTACTCCTAAAAATCTTCTTACAGACCCCAGGTTGGAAACCATTGCATTAAACCATGAATGACAAAATGCGAATGCAGGTGAACTCAAATTAAGTGGATTACAACAAAAACCCACCAGATAATGAGTTGCAATCTACCAACTGCACGTGCAAATCCTCAAAGTGCAGTTTCAAAAAATGTTTTGCTTCGTTTTACAACTCTCTTGCACTGATCTACGCAGGTTTACGTACTGTACAAATACCAATATGACTGTAAAATCGGTAGCAAATTTTTTTTGGACAGCATCTGCTATTCGGCGGGATAACGTTTGTCAACTCCCGTTATCACGTTGGGCTTTTATAGCGTCTACAAATCTACAATATTCACGATGAAAAGTCGCGAAATTTAAGTAGGCAAGGGCATTTTGCGTTTGATGTTTATCGGTTGCAACTTACACTTTTATATCGTAAACATAGACATTGACACTGGCGTAATTAAAAACAAATTTCGGGGAGAAGAGCCGGAGCATTTTGTAAAGTATTTTTTCTTGGAAATCAACTTTTTAGATTTTTTTCTGATTTGGTCTCCAAACAGACGTGAGGATCTTTATTTTTAAATACCGGTATAAACTTTTTTGAAGCAAGAATTTTGTTTATTTTGGTCTCCAAACAGACAATGACTTTTTCTTTTCGTGTCTTTTCCTTTGTCACACCATCATGGTAGGAATGAAGGTAGTTGAGAATGCTGGTGAGGCATCAATATATTTAAAAAACAACTAAACTATTAAAAAAAGGTTTATCTTTGTTGGCATGAACAGATCATAAGAATCATACGGCAATAACTTTTCCAAATAACTTGTGTACAGCAACCTTTTACGGGCTACTCTTAGTATACTAAACTGTACCAATTTTTAATAACAGTCTTTTCCACGACGCTGCACTTTATCAACGTAATTTTTTAAAAATGAAATTGTTCCAAATATCTTGCTAATGAAAATGGATTTAAGCGCTTACAACAACAAATTTTGATTTATCATACTTTTATTGATGTTTCGTGAATTTTTTAAAATAGTGTGGCTTTAATCAAAATTACTCTCTTAATTGCGATGATAAATGATCACAATAAGAAACTTGTTGCCTTACAATCGAGAGTTAGCAAGTTCACTTCTTTCACGAATGCTGCATCACTTTGTACTCCCAGCAAAAACAGTTCACAATGTCTCCCACTTAATTACAGACTTGCAGTAGAAAAGCACTTGCTCTGGCGGCATCGACAACTCTGAAGTGGTTTTGAACACTACTTGTACCACGCAACATCGGCAGATTTTTTCAGACAGTGGAGGAAAAATATTACTCACTTCAGCCACGAGTTCAGTTTTGTGTGCTTCAAACAAGCGTTTCTCTTTAGCTTTTGTCAAGGCTCCTAATTCCTTCCACAACTTTTCCAACTCTTCCACAGCACCTTCCATATCTGGAGCGCGCTCCTTGTCGCCCTTCGCAATACTCGTTCCTTCATCTTCAAGCTTTTCTAGTCGATCTTTGTTAGCTTCTAGCTCAGCCGCGAAAGCCTGCACATAGGAATGTGTTGAATGTTAGTGGTGATTATAGTGATAATGAGTTACCTGATGCTTCTGCCATTTAGAATGTAAATTCCTCGCATTGTCATAGCTCGCATCTTTAGCGGTCAGCATCTTTTCATTGATCCAGTTACGTAGTTCGTCACAATCTGTTAGAAACTTCTGCATGCGAAGATTGTCCTAAAATAACGCGCGCACAAATTTAAAGTTTTTGTTTGATTTACAAGACAAGCAAATAGTTCAGAGCCAAAACAACAAATTCAAACATCTGTAAATAAATGTATGTATTGTCGTGCTATTTTAAATTTCGAAAAGAGGGCTTTTTCTTTCAAGATTTGAAGAGCCATACAGTTTCCAAAACAAGGATTTAATTAAACATCACGACTCCAAAGAAAAAGTTGAGATCAAAAAAGCTCATAGAGAAAAACAAGGCCATTGACACATAATTTCAAAATTTCAGAAAATGGAAATTTCACCAATAAAACGGAGTTAATGCCTGTTTCCAGTAGCACGATGCTCGGGCGTAATTGAAAGCATCCTTATTTTATATATTGAAATGCCACGTTGCTTGGCACGTTTCCACTGCGTTCAATTTTAAATGTTTACGTCCTGAGTGAAAAACTCTGTTTATGTTTGGATGTTTGCAAACAAATCTGAGCTGAGTGTAAAAAAATTGATTTTTGTGAGCTAATGTTTTTTAGGGGAGGACTGTTTATGCAATAGAGGAAGTCGATTTTACGTCATTTTCCCGCGTTTGCAGGCTTAGACGTGCAGATTCAATGTATACCCACTACACACTTGCTGTTGAACCAGACTTTGTGTTGGAGTAACATAGCACTTTGAACTCCGGATGCTCTTCCTGACGAATACCAATGGTGTTATAGTTTTAACCTTCTGATCTTTCGCTCCGAAGTCCCCATTTATACTACTAGACCACGACGACTCCAGCAGTTGACTATTTGAAATCACAGCAACAAAAAGTTCCAGACCTATGTTTCATAAATTTGCTATCTCTCCTGGCAAATCAGACTGCAATTTTATATGCTAGCTGCGCTGTGAAGATAAATTTGTAGGCCCATTTGAGCGAAGAATATTAATTTTAGCATTGTATAGATTTATATTAGTATCTTCCGTGTCTCTGAACTTTGAATTACAAAATATGTATGCCAGTAGTAGGGCTTACCAGCGATTCCCTAGCTTTTTTAATGCATTCCTCCCTTGCTCGTTTCTGAAACCTTTTGTTCTTCCGGTTTCAAAGTAAAATAAAACAAACAAGGCTTTGTTGTTCACCTCTTTTTCTTTTTTTTTACCTCTGTTTACATTTTCACGAAGAGCTAAGTTTCATACTGGCGTTTCACTTGGGCTACTCGATTATGGATCGACAGTACGCTAGCGACGTTTTGTACGAGGCAAAAGTAAGCCTTTACCCGCCTCAGTTAAACTGCTCATGGCTAATCCTACTTATTCAAGAGTAAAACGTTTTGATAAAAGGGAACTATTTCCACTTTAGATTTGGCCACTTATCCCAATATTCATGATTACGAAAGCAATTTTTTTGAAGACAGTGCTGATGCTTCATCGCACATTTATTGTCAACCACAAGAATTTGTAAACGAGGTACTAAACAATGACAATAATACTTCCTGAAATTCAACAAGTAATGTGGGCTACTACATGTTAGTGATACTCATACTTGCATGTATTGGCAATCGGTAAGGGTACATTTAATGATTGACAGATCTTTTCGCCTTGGACATTAAATCATGTTACCCAAGACGAAGATGTTCTCAAAAAAAAAAAGTCAACACCCGTTTTGCTGCCCGCGTCTAAATTCCTCATTGTGCGAGAACTAATTGGGACGGGACAGCGGGACACAAGCTTAAAATCGGGATTGTCCCTGCTAAAACGGGACGTATGGTAAGCCCAGCTATACCTACAAACCGTTTTTTTTTAGAAAAACCATAGTTAATAAAGAAGCTGCACCCCAAATCTTTTCGAACAAATTTTTTCAGAATCTTTGAAAAAAATCCTAACTTAAATTTGTTTTAGCAGAACCTTTAAGCGCTTTTCACAAAAAAGGGGTGGCTCTGACCTGTGGTGGAACATATTGACTTGTCAATACTCACAGCACCCATAGAAATAGGCTTATTTCATTGGCGTAACACTTTATTTTGAAGAGTTGATTGGTGGTACAGAATTTGAAAATTGCAGAAAGTAGAGTATTCATTCTCGAAGCTTTTCGTCTGACACTTTTCAAGAGAATCCGTCAGAAATAGAGTGAAAAGGTGAAGTGAGTCACTTATATAGAGACACAGTTGACGAAAAAGGAAAAAAAGGCTCTATCGTGATTGGTGAAAAGAAGCGACCAATAGAAGGAGCGGAAACTAATGCGTGATTTTTAGACCATAAACGAATTCCTTTTGTTTGCATAAATTTGGTTTGGATGTTTTAATGTACGTGGCTTCAAGGGTGGAAAGGTGAAAAGAAGTACGGCCACGGGCAAGAATAGAAAATTTGTTGTCATTATATTCGTGTGCGCATGTAGGATTTTGTAAAAGATGTTGTCCTATGGCAGAAAAGGAAGTTTCAGCTTTAAAGCTTCTAATTGGCTTGCAAGAGCGGGCCAATGTGCTTCGGTCCTGAGAAATATGCTTTTGGAGAATGGTTTTCGGCACGTGCTGCTTGATCCTCTGTTGTAGCCTTTGAGACGTACGACTCACGTACCGACTATCGCAGTGGCACAGAAATTGATAAACAATGGTGCTTTGATGAAAAGCGGGTAGTACATCCTTTTTGGCTACAGGCAGAAGTTGTCTGGTGGTGTAGACAATGCATGATTCAACTGCAAAGTAACAGTGTTTGTTGGCTGTTTTAATTTGCATTTCGTACCTCAGCAAAACATTGCCCAGCCATGGCAAGTGAAGGTAAACTTGCCATGGCTGGGCAATGTCGTACGTCTCAAAGGCTACAACAGAGGATCAAGCAGCACGTGCAGAAAACCATTCTCCAAAAGCATATTTCTCAGGACCGAAGCACATTGGCCCGCTCTTGCAAGCCAATTAGAAGCTTTAAAACTGAAACTTCCTTTTCTGCCATAGGACAACATCTTTTACAAAATCCTACATGCGCACACGAATATAATGACAACAAATTTTCTATTCTTGCCCGTGGCCGTACTTCTTTTCACCTTTCCACCCTTGAAGCCACGTACATTAAAACATCCAAACCAAATTTATGCAAACAAAAGGAATTCGTTTATGGTCTAAAAATCACACATTAGTTTCCGCTCCTTCTATTGGTCGCTTCTTTTCACCAATCACGATAGAGCCTTTTTTTTCCTTTTTCGTCAACTGTGTCTCTATATAAGTGACTCACTTCACCTTTTCACTCTATTTCTGACGGATTCTCTTGAAAAGTGTCAGACGAAAAGCTTCGAGAATGAATACTCTACTTTCTGCAACTTTATTTTGAGTGGAGAGAAAGCATTTTTGCCTCAAAACAAAGTTGAGCACCTTCTTTTTGTAGATAAGCTTTTCTGAGTGACTTATTGCTATTTTTCAATCAACCCTTCATTTTATTTTTGCCCAAATCAGCATACATAGAAAATAAATTTGACAGCAGTGGACACAAAAAGGAGACGATGGCAAAACGATATACGTTAATACATGCACATGAAAAGAATTTAGTTTAAATTTGAAGATAGTGGCATGGCCAATGCATCTGTAAGGTAGCAGATAAATAAAAACACTCACGAAGAAAAGCATACACAGCATGTACAAAGTACCGCAAAATACATTAAAAATAAAAAACTGTCATGTTGTAACACTAACAGGAGAGGCTATCAGGTGCTACACCTTGCCCAAGGGTAACCTGGGAGCAACGACAGCTGAGAGATAGCTCCTTTACGTTTCAAGACATATAAACCCTGTTGTAGTTTTAAGGCACATAAGCCTGGTTGTAGTTTTAAGTCATACACCTAGGACTGTGTTTTAAGTCATACATTTTCTGCTCAAACAAATCTAAAGACTATGTTCTTGTTTTACTTATTATTGAAAACTCGTGGGGAAAAGCAGGGGCTGAAGACATGTGTGGGTCAAAACAAAACTGAGGACCTTTTTTGTGAGTAAAGTTTTTCTGAACAAGTTTTTTTACGATTTTGAGCTCCAAACAAAGAAGATTGTTTTTTGGCATTTTGCTCATTTTCCGAAATTCTGGAAAGCCGAAGGCCTGTTTGTCTCAAAACAAATTTGACTTTTTTGAAGATCATATTTTTTTTTAGCAGCCCTTATATTTTTGTGACTCTTGATATTTTGCTCCAAGCAAACAAAGGTGAAGACCATGGTTTTGGAGATTAATCTTTCAAAAGTGAGCTTTTTCCTATTTTAAAATTTTGTGAAGAGAGGCATGACAACATTTTGGAGGAGAAATCAGCTTTCCCCCACTTTTACATTGATGACATGATCACAAGGGAGGTGTAAATTTCAAACATCTTATGTCATTTTATACCTGAAATTCAATGCGGAGCTTCTGCATTTAACCTGTTGCATTCTGCAAGGTTTTCTGCATTAGTCCGGTTAACGATCAAGTACTATAGTTTCTATGCTTTAAAACTTAAAAAAATTGTATTAATAAGTGTAGTCTTTAGCAACTACATAAAGTGCAAAACAGAATGCAAAACAAGAAGTAAAAATAAATCTTAAAACGTTTTATGAATTAAAAATTTTTTTAAATCAGGCCATTAGTACAATAAGTTTATGAGCTTCTCGAATTAAATTTAAAGGTGACACCATGACAAAGACTGTTGTGAATGGAGGGCCTATATTCAAAAACCCAAATAAACCTTTTCATTGTGAACTTTGCATCTTCGCTCTTTACAATGATATTGGTCAAGGTTAATCTGCAGGTTTAACTCAGTGACACTTGACACAAAAATCAAAATAATTAGAGGGGGAAGAAATCAATTTGTTAGTACAGATTTGACATAGGCAACATAAAATAAAGGTTGTTGATCCCACATTAAGCTATTAAAATTGAGTTGCCACACATTAAGCTATTAACTAGCAGCCAAATGCTAGACGAGTGCGATCAAGCTATTTCCAATAATATGATTGTAGGAAAAACAAACCCATGTACCATTAAATAACAAAAGTTTTTAACAAATAATTTGAATACAAAACTATTCTTTATGTATAGTAATTTTTGTATCTCAACGTACAGCAGCAAAACAAAAGCATACAATGTATGCATATGCCATGGCTCAGATTTAAATTTTTATGAAGAGATGTCGGAATGCATGACCATTAACCACTATGCCAGTTTTTTATCCAACATTGTAGAGTAGCTGCATAAATACTACCATGCAAAAAACAATATATTTTTTAATCATAAGAAAATCAGTCCATAAAAATGAAAAAACAGAGAAATCTTTTTCTTTTTTCAGCAGTACTGGAAAGCTATTCTACTCCGCCCCAGTTGTATGATTAAATAACATGCATCAAATTAAGTTACTGCTTAAATACATTCATTTCTGAAAGTCGTGGAATCACGATGGCACCAGTTCTTGTAGACCCTGCAAAGCGATATTTATCAACATTGCTTTTTATCAATAATTACACTGGAAAAACAAAATTGTTTTTTCAAAATCTGTATAATAGTTAACTACAACGTAATTCAATATGTCACATGTAAAGTTCAAGATTAATAGGTAATACGGACATGAAAATCACCAATGGTCAGCGTAACTGCTGAATAGATGTCATAAACAAGCAGAAAAACAAAAGACAACGGTTAGGAAATAGTACTTGTTGAAACATGGAGAGCCATTTTGAGAATACATTTGATAACAGAGTAACCTCCTCCTCTGTGATGTCGTAGAGATTAGGCAACGCACTTCAGAATGCAAAAGCCTGTTTAGATTTTACATTTGACTAAAAACATATGATGCTTTGAGGTAGTAATAATGCCATTACAGTATCAAAGAGCGATGTAGCACCAGTAAGACACATTTGTGTCAGTTATTTCTTTCAAAATGCTTACCTGTGTGTAGAATCTCTTCCGAAACGTTTCAACTCCAAATATTGCAGCATTCCACACTGTCTTTGACAAAAACTACATAAAACAAATACCAGCAAAGATCAATAAATGCCATTTCAAAGCAAAAAACTTTTACTTTCACTTTACTATGTAGTTTGAAATGTAAGAGTCAGCACCTTTGCTCTGTACAGCAGTTTCTAACCGGGAAACCCTGCACCACAGGGGGTCCACAAACGATTCTAGTGAGACACATTACACATAAAAGAGGCTTGCTGTGATGGCAAGTAAGAGAGCTCTAATTGTGAATAAACACATAAACCTTTCTTGAATAGTTAAAATTTAACACTTTGAGCCAAGTATTTAAAACATGTATTACCTGAAATAAGTTGAAAACTGCTACCTTGAGTGCTACAAAGCACAAATCACTATCCATCTATTACAGGAGTTCTTCACCAGAGGGGAATCACAAATCATCTTAAGGCAAAGGTTTCCAGGTGGGGCGTCGTGACACATTGGTGTGTCAATTTGAGACAGCAAGGGCATTGCAAGATTGCATCCATAATCCATAATGCTTAAAAAATTAATATATGGTGACGAAATGATTTTTTTGGAGGTCAAAATGAGTTGAGAGGTTTTTTGTAATCATTTCTGACTGGATGACCTTTTTTTTGGGAGATTACCTTGTGAAGTACATCATTTGTTTTAGACACAAGTTGGAATTTATTGCTGAACAGGTAAAAACAGTTTAAATTTGAATGTGGTCTTTCAAAATAAAAATTTAGACAAAGCTTAAAAGAGGGTCATGAGAAATGAAGGATAAGAACAACTCATCTATTAGGCACAATTGAAAAATAGATTCAATCTCCACCTTCACCTTCACATTCAATTTATTACGTATATCTTGCAAGAAGTAGTAAAAAAGCAACCCAAGTGACACGCGACCACAGAAAACTTATTCTGTAGCAAAACGTTTGTAAAAAAAAACAAAAAACACAAACTAATTGTTGTACCTGTGTGGAGACCGGTTGATACTAGCTTGTTAAAAAAAATTCAATAATTGAGAGTGCACCTTTGTTTTGCACTTTGAGAACCTGTGTTTACATGTTGCATCTAATTAAATGGGAAAAATAAATAAAGTTAAAAGAATAGAATGCATATATTAATTTAGTTACTTTCAGGTAGTGGAATCAGTACTCAATTATCTTCTACTGCTTGTTGAAAGCACAGGATCCAAATGAAGATATTTTTTGCAGCAAGTCAGAAAAGTTTTGTAATTTCTAAATGCCAGCAGCATTAATAATTCGCTCACGTAATCTGAAGTATAAAGGTACTTGTAATTAGCTAGTTATACACTTTTAAGCATATCATAACTGGCGGATTAAGTTCGATTGGTAAGTCCAGTTAAGTTTTTGCAAGTTTAAATGCAATAACGATTTTTCTAGGCCATGTCGTAAGCACTGTAATGCGATAAGATTGTAACATGAGGTCGTTAAAACACAGCAACAAATTTGGTGCTACACTTACATTGCTGACTTATATAAACCTTAGATCTAGCCTTCCTTATTATTCAAACAGGAAGGACAGCAAAGCTTGGTGCTCACTTATTTTCTAAGTGTAGGTTTGTGACAAATTTGCTGCTCGTAAAACTAAAAAAAAATTATCATAGCAACTTTCAAAAAAGCACAACAAAACCATTATGAGGTCTACCACAATTGCCATAAAAAGAAAGCTTCAGCTTTTTATGCAATCTACATATAAATAATGGCAATGAGCTTAACAGAGTAAACTACTATTACATTGATAAGAGCACTGCAGGCTAGCTATGAGTACTTATAGTACAATCATTATCACTGTTTGGTGAGAAAAGTCGAACTAAATTTGTATATCTTGATTGATAACAATTCTAACGCTCAAGCAACTCTAGACGGGCACTACTAATAATGGTACTAACAACAAATATCAAAAATGTACTGTAGTTCCCAAGTTATCTAATTACTTAAATTGTATGTGGTGCATGTTTTATTGCTATTGCAACATAACAAGTTGATGCAGCCAAACTTTATGTTTGAAATATAATGGAACTTAAATTTGGCTAAAAGTCATTGATAGCAGTTTCCAGTTTCCACAACTAAATTTCAACTAAGACGAAAATGAGCAACACTAATATATAGAATTAAACTCACAAAAATACCAAAAAAATAACCAAAAAATTAATTGAGACGAAATTGATTACTTAAAATCATATTTTTCAGTACTTTTACGATTTTGGAATATAAGTGAGAAGTTTTTCCAGATTTTGCTACAAATTGTTATATTTCTACAATAAATTCAACGATCCTACATTCTGTTATAACTTTCTAATTTATTTATTTTGTAGTATGATTTTCTGATATTCAGTAATTTTATTTTTCAGTATGAATTCCCATGCATGTGTACTTCCATATTTTAGTGTTGACCCAACAAATAACTGTTTACAAAGGTGTAGAACTGTAGGAAGGGTAATTTTTTAAAAATCAAGTAGTCTACCCTACTAAGTATCAGCACTAAATTTTTGACAATGCCAAGGCCTACCTCAGTATGCTGAAATAACATAAGCTACAAACAAGAGGTTTTACCGATACATTTAATGCTTACAAAAATGCATTTTTTAAAGCATGCAACTCTTTTACAACAAAAATCAGGCTTACCGATAGTCTTTGCAGTTTGAAAACCATTGACAGATAGGCATCAACTAATCAGCTCATGGAGAAAACCAAAAAGATACCAGAAGAGCTAATTATTACAGATTTACAATTTTGCAATGGATATACTCGTTTTTCACTATCACAACAACTAAACTGATAACTTAAATAACAGTAAATAATGCTTTTCAACATCTTTTTCAATTAAAACACTAATAATGTTACCAGCTTGGGTTATTAAAACAAAAAGATCTGTACTGTCTCAAGCTCAAACTCAGTCTTTGGGCTGAAATTAGAGCTTGCGTCAAACGGCAAAACATCTTTAAGCGACTATGCACACAAAGGCAATGAGATCGTTTCGCATCTCCGAAACCATCTGTTCACGAGCAAAAGTTCTCAGCATTCACTACTTACCATAAAATGCAACTACAATTTTTCTAAGACTACAGCATTAAAAGTATATGTTGCTACTTCATTAAGCCTAGGCTACACAGCACACACAAATCATTGAAACCTTGATTAGGCCTTTAGCCTGATTGCATCTAAGCAACCAATAAGATTAAACATATAAATAAATTCTCTACAGTCAGACTACGTCAAAACAACGCATTGGCAAGTGTCATATAAGTCTAGGTGTGTCTATTTAGCCTCTGGCGGCATAAGTTACTAAAATACGCAGTAAATTTCAATTAATCCTCGTAAAAATCGTCGGGAAGCGTCTTTTTTTTTAATTTTACGCGAGCGGGAATTCAATTTCATGGGCGGAATTTTTGCGCTTGTAAAATAAATACATTACTTAAATATATTAAATTTAAATACTTTAAGCAAAGATTTATTTTGCTACGCTGGCAATTCACATTTAATGCAAACCAGCCTGAAAGCAACAAAATCGTTCTTCAGCAACACAATCCACTCAACAATTAGCTTCGCATACTGTCAACTACAGTATGCATAAATTATGACTGCAGTACAAGTTAACTGACTAATACCTGCTGGTTATATTTTGTTGCAAGTTAGGGGTGGGCAAACTTTTGAGGTTGTGGGCCAAAAATTTTTTTGATTGACTAGCGGGCTGGATGAGTGCAAAAATACAATTAGCTGCATCAAAACCAGAGCATCAATTAAGGACGTGACGCAATAATATAACAAATAAAATGACACTAAAAATACCTATTCATCAAACTTGGGTTTTAGTGCGGTTGTGATAATCATTAACTGGAATATGCGGCGAGCTTTGTTGTTCATGTTGCTGATTACCCGACCCCCTCCGAGGGATGTTCATCGTACTAAATATCAGCTCACATATGTACGAGGAATCAAACAACACATCCAGTCTTCGTGCCATGTGCCACAATTTTGAAAATTTGGTTTTACTCGGTGCAGCGGTTCTTAATGTTTTTTCGTCACTAGACCTCCCATTTTCAGTTCTTGTTAAATATCTATTTTCCAGTCAGTCGTGTTGGTGCGGTCGGCGCTAGCCGTAGTTTAAACCCCAAATGTTAGGCATAATGGGCATAATGCAAATGCCGGATACGCTTGGCCATCTCTCATGCAAATTGACGCTACGAGCGCTCATCTCGCAGTCTTTCCAAGAAAAGTCTCGCACTCGGTCTCACGCCACGCTACCTTCAATAGTAGGCCAATGTTTAAAGACCTTATTCTTCTAATCTACGTGTGTGCAAATTATGGCCCGCAAATAACGTGACTTGTAGTTCGTGTCCTCAGATTGGTCACCCAAAATATAAAAAGATCTTCAGTTTAAAAACTCCGTTTTGATATTAAGCTCCAAAAAATGTTTTTTTTAGTTTAAAAACTCGTCTGAGATTGATATCTAAAAAATTAAGTTCTTAGAAGCGATCCTCGTCTGGCCTACGGTATCATCCGGGGGGGGGGGGGGGGGGGGTAAAATAGGCCTGTCTGAAAAAAAGTTACAAATCCCTGTTATAAACCAACGACTTTCAGGGTGGTAATGAGGTGCTCTCTTTCTCATAAGCAAAAATTTGAATTTTATTGATTAAAGACTTATCCTAAAGAAAATTTAGCCTAGTAAAAATTCGAAAGTAAGCCTAATAATTTCAGGTAAAGTTGTAATCATAAGTTTAACCTCTTACCCCTTATCTGAAAATACTATACCGGTTTATTTAACCAGCATTTTGTATATTTATTTCTTTTTCATTAGATTTTCCTTTCCGCAATCTTTTTTTCATTTCAAGTTTGACTGACTTTGTTTTTTGCTTAAGTTGATGGTAGACGTATAGCTTTTATATAATGCCTAATTAAACGACTATTTAGATCCGAATAAGATTCAAAAAATTCCAGAAAAGTATTTTTAGATTACAGGACATTTTGTAATTATTATAAACTATGACATATTTACTGAAATGTGTGTTGTCTTTCGGCTGTTTTCCATTAGGGGTCGCCACAGCAGATAATTTCTGATCTGCATTTTGTATTACATGGCATTTTGTTTTTACAGTCAAATGCCCTTCCTGTCACCAACCCTCTTTTCGGAGGGAGAACTGGGCCACCTGTCTTCCACATCAAGGTGGGGGCGTACCGTTAAGTGCCTTGCCCAAAGACACAACAAGCGAACTTGCCGGCTTATTTTCCACAACACCTATTAAATGCCAAGCGCCAAGCAGGGAAGCTGTGGATGCCATTTTTTAAAGTTGTTTGGTATGACTCGACAAGGGGAATGAACCCCAGGTATACCGACTGCGAAGCGGACGCTCTAGCGACTACGACATCTGACTGAAATATTGTTACAAAATTACGTTTCTAGTTATGCTTCAAAGATTTCGTATAATGGAAAGTCTGTGCGCTCACTTTCAAGAACACACGTCCGAACATCATGCTAGTGTAAAACGACACGTATTACATTCTTTTCTTTAATGTAAAGCTCGACTACTCGCAAGAAGCAAATTCTTTCTCAAATGTTTATTGCCTATTGGTTGTTAAAGCACTCCATTTTTATCTCGCTTGGTCATTTGCATTTAGCAGTTCAGATAAGTTTAAAAATTGTTCGGCATAAATTCAATAAATATCATTAATTACTTTTTGGACCTTTTGGTAGTTACTGTTAATTGAAAAAAATTGTTGTGAGCAGGATTGTTGTCTTGTGCGAAAGATAGATGAGCCTTACAATTTTCATTACTAGAGGAACAACTGGATTAAAAAAATAGATTTCTCTCTCTCGTCAAAGTCTCATAAGGAGAAAATAATAAACATTAACGTAGTCGACAGAAAATCTTTTTCGTGACGGTTTGGCAAATCAAGTCTTATAAATTATTTAAGGTAGTAATGTGGGTTGGAGCACTGGTTTATGGCTGTAACGATCGCATGGTCGTGTGATAACCTCACATCTCCTAACGATAGGAACTGTACGACAGTTTCCCTGCGTGGTTGCACTGCTTGCAGTAGCAACTTAGCATTGCACTAAGGCAGTAGTAAGCTACTTGTAATTTCAAAGCGGGTTTTCAAACGAAGATATCTAATGCATCTACCAAAAGGTTTTCTCGCGAGCTGAGAATAACAATATATCACTCAGCATGTTAACTCAAACAGATGGATCTCAAAGTAATCGAGCCAATCTCCAAGTCCTGGCTTTGCTCGAGCAAGCTACCATTGGAGTCCAGAGATGATGTGATTGAAGTATATTTACACTTTTGTGCCAGCAAAAGATGCAAGACATATGCAGATATAGCATTAAAATTGTAGAATAAAAAAAGAAAATTTGAGAGAAACATTTGGCCTCTACGAGATCTATTGTTTACCTGACGATTTTATAGAAAATCACAAATTAAAAGTGTTCTTTGAAGTGTGCGCCATAATTAATAGCACTTTTAAAATTATTACACTAAAATACTTTTGATTCGATCGTATTAATTACACAGGCCAACAAAAAAATTTTTTGTCAAAAGGCAAAGAATGATGAATCGTTTTAGAATTAAATCGGGTGCGCTGAGTCTGAAGATGCACTTAGTTTTGCCGAATTGGCTCTAGTTTTGAAGATATTTTTACTTTATTTTTTTTATAATTTTGCTTGAGCACGGTGCATTCTCAAACATGCGAAGCTTCTTTAAGGTAATAGTACTGGTTTCCCGTTAAAAGTTTGGTGTCCATTTACTCCATACAACCTACACGTATATCGGTTCATACAAATACAAGTCATAACGTTGATGATTCATGAAAGTATGCTGCGGTTTAGAGCATTACTATCAGCTAATAACCATAAAATTTACGATTTATTCCTATCAAAAGTTTCTCTGTATTACGTTTATATTCCTTCTTAGAGAAGAGTTATCAATTTTAGTTTATTTGTCCTGCCGAAATACCGAAACAATCTAGACGTATTTTGCTACATTTGTGGTGAATATATGATGGCAAAGTACCGATTCAATATGAGAGATTTTACCAACAGAGCTTATGAAGCCTACTTTGGCATGAAGTTAGGGGACCAAGACAAGTCTTGGGCACCCCACAAGGTGTGCAAACATTGTGCCGAAACGCTGCGCTTTTGGACCCAAGAAAAAGTCAGTTCGATGCGGTTTAAGGTTTCTATGGTATGGCGAGAGCCCAAAAATCACCAATAATTGTTATTTTTGCACGGTGGATATGTCTGGATGAAATCAGCGAAAGAACAAAGATTGGTGTTATCCTGGTATTGGGTCTGCTCGACGACTTATACCACATTGTGCTGAAGTTCCAGTTCCAGTTTTCACTTCCTTACCTGATCTTACTGCAGATGAAATGCTACTGGAAGCGATGGATGATACTGACAGCAGCGATAGTAGTAGTAGTAACTCTTCCAGCATGGCTGCTGCAGCATCTTCGCTCAGTGCAAAACCTAAACTCTTGAGTCAAGGCCAACTGAATGGCCTAGTTTGTAAACTAGGCCCATCCAAGGAATCATCAGAGATTTTGGCATCTCGTCTTGGTGAACATGGTACTGGATTCGGAAACTAAAATTACATTCTACCGTGATAGGGATGATTTGTTGATTTGTTTTTTCACTGTGGAAGATGACTTTGTTTATTGCAACAACATCCAAGGCCTCCTTTCAGAAATAGATTTTCCAGAGTACAACTCAGACGAATGGAGATTGTTTATAGACAGCTCCAAATGGAGTTTGAAATGTATGTTACATTATAATGGCAACAAGTTTGCATGTGTTCCAAGCGGACATTCAGTGATTGTTAAAGAACATTATCTAAATGTGAAGATGGTTTTGCAGAAACTGCGCTACAGTGAGCACAATGGGCCATATGCGTAGACTTTAAAATCGTCAATTTTTTTTCAATTAAATGGAACGGCTGGACTGTTTTTTCTGCCACCAGGAACGACCATGAATGGCCAAAAATACGTTGATTTGCTAAAGGACAAGTTGGAACTGCACATGACCATTCATAAATGCAAAATTTTTAGGCAGGATGGTGCACCATGTCACCGCTCCAAAATTGTTACTCAGTTCTTGAAGTCGAAGAAAATTCAAATCCTGGACTGGCCCGGAAACAGTCCAGATTTGAACCTAATCGGGAATTTATGGACTGTTTTGAAGCACAAAGTGTCTGAGACAACCAACTAATACTAAGAAACTGAAAGAAGCAATTGAAGCAGTCTAGATACTTGTATTATCAGCTGAATACCGCCGAAGTTTGGTGGAAAGCATGCCAAAACGTTTGGAGGCTGTAGTTAAAGCCACAAGGAGGACCGACAAAATACTGACTTTTTTGAAAATTCTGTGTCGAACGTATGTGATTTATATGTGAAAACATCATTTGTGATATTCCATAATAAACCAAATTCATGTGTTTATTAACGACTGAATATCCAATTTGTTGTCTAAATCAGAATTACGAGTGGTGGTCCTCAACTTTTGGCCACGACTGTAAAAGACTTTAAATTATGTCTTTACAGCTTCCATGCTTGGCGTTCAACACGAAAAGAGGTTGTACAGAGAAAAAGCCGGCAAGTTATGTTGTAGTATTCTGTTGTTACAATTACCCCTTCTCTTCCTTGGGATGGAAGTAGGACACGAAGAGCAATTTCGGTTCGTGCCGTCAACCTAATTGAAATTAGGCTAGGGGAAAGATGGCAGCCCATTTCGAGCCAGTTATGAGTGACTGGTAGCCCCACCACCAACAAGGCGGACTGTCACTGGTGGGTACCCAAGAGTCGCTTTTTATGACATGCTAGGTTAGCAACTTCACAATTGTAACCCGGTGAAGTATGGGTAGGCCACCTGTCTGCCAGATAAAGGTAAAGGCGTCCCATGTGTGTGTATTATGTTAGCAATTGGTAATAGTTATCAAGAAGCAGATCCACTTCATAGGAGATCGCCTTAAAAATTGCTATTTAGCAACAAGCAACCTCTATATTTTGCAGTTCTATATTTGTATACCTCTATATTATATCAACCTCTATATTTGCATACCTCTATATTTTGCGTCCCGTTAAGTGTCTTGCCCAAGGACACAAGCAAGCTTGCCGGCTTGTTCTTTACACTATCCCTATTTTATGCTGAACGCCAAGCAGGGAAGCAGTGAATACCATTCTTAAGTTTTTTTGGTATAACTCGGCTTAGGAAATGAACCCCAGGTCTACCGACTACGAAGTGGACGCTCTAACCACTACGCCATCGCGCCGGTATGTAGTAGTGGTGATTCAGTTTTTATCCGGTGTTGTCCCTTTAACAGAGATGGCCGGATTTACCCCCATGGTCATGGGGATTTGTTGGAGCAAAATTCTTCTACAGGGAGCATGCCCTTGCTTACCCCCAACCTCAGTTTTCTGACATGAGTGGTCTAACCAAGCAATTAAGCTGGCAACCCCACCATTAACAGTCAGACTGCAATTGGTAGGTACCCAATAGTCGCCTCTTACGACATGCTGGGTAAACAGCTTCACTATTCTTTAACTGGAGAAGCACGGAGATCCTTGCAAAAGGCATTTAACACAATTTCTTCATTTTCATGAAGCAGAAAGGTGATGGAGTTGAGCAACCTATCAGCTGTTGTGGCTCAGTCTGACTAAGACTAAGAACATGCAAACCGAACATAAGCTCATACGAATGAACAAAATGATTTTTGGGCATCTCACCTGTAGCATAGCAGTGACCGTCTGTCCCTCTTCTTTGTTCTTATCTCTTCTCTCCACTATTTGCTCTGCTCTTCCTTTCATACGTTCAGTCGGATATGCCTCTGGATCGGAAAAATTGTTCATCCCATCAACCACCACTTCCACTCTCTCATCAACACTGCCCATCGAAGCCATAAACGCTCTGTGCTTCTTTACAGCTTCCTCAGCCAGCACCACGGAGTCAGCAGTTAAAGCGGCTCTTTTTGAATCATCCAATGCGCATTCGTGTCTGCTTAACAACTGTTCCGCCTAAGCATAAACATTCATATACAAATATAGTTAATACTTTGGGTCATTTGCCATGGAGAAGTGCAACCAACCATAAACTATTCCTGTAGAATTCGAAGTCATAGCCTCCTGATTACCAGTTCGATGCTTTATCATTTGAGCTACGAAATAACAAGCCCGCACACTGCTAATTTGCTCTAATAATAAACTTAGCACCAATCTATTTGCAGTTTATGAACCATGACTTAACCGACGCGATGGCGTAGTGGTTAGAGCGTCCGCTTCGCAGTCGGTAGACCTAGGGTTCAATCCCCTTGTCGAGTCATACCAAAACACTTGAAAATATGGTATCTACAGCTTCCCTGCTTGGCGCTCGCCATTTAGGGGAGGTTGT
Organism: Trididemnum clinides; assembly: GCA_963675345.1. Classification (NCBI taxonomy): domain Eukaryota; kingdom Metazoa; phylum Chordata; class Ascidiacea; order Aplousobranchia; family Didemnidae; genus Trididemnum; species Trididemnum clinides. The sequence continues at coordinate 36,841,368 of OY776291.1, forward strand.
GGAGAACAAGCCGGCAAGTTTGCTTGTTGTCTCCTTGGGCAAGGCACTTTACAGGACGCCTCCGTCTTTACGTGGAAGATAGGTGGCCCAGACATATCGCAAACGACAACTTCCAAGCGAGTGCGGACGTTCCATCCAAAATATAGCGATACAGTTCGCTTTCTCAAGAATGGACGACAAATATGGCAAAAAAAGACTTAAGGCTTTATTGGCATAGACATTTAGTGACGTGGGTGTTGGCTATATACCCGAGTTACAGAATGTGACCTTCTCAGAAAAGTTTGTATTTTTTAGCATAATTAATAATAGGGTCGCTTACAATTGAGCAGTGCGAAAGGCTAAATACGATTCCGGTGAGATTCGAAACTATAGCCTTTTATTTACTGGTTCGATGCTTAACCATTTGAGCTACAAAATATCTAGACCTCACGCAGCTAATTTGCCTTCATAAACTTATTCATGATCTCTTTACGGATGATAATATTCCAATTGTTAACATATGAAGCAATTCCGTAATTGTTGAGTAAGAATGGAAACAGAATGATTTCATAAAGTGGTTATTACATCATAATAGCATAACAATTAACAGTAATGGAACATACGAATGGGGTCGATCCTTAAAGGGACTTATAGTTAATATGAAAGATGTTTTGATGTTACATGACACTGGTCAACAAATTTTTGCTGAATTTTTTAATCAGAGATGCAAGTAAACATTTCTAGACAAATTTGTTTTTTCTCTAAAACATCAGGTTTTCAAAATATTTTCAATTTAATAATTTACGTGTTTAACATTGTTTCTTGAATTCACCAAATTATTTTGTATTAAACCAATTTGTTCATACTATCCTATAAATCTTTATTATATAGCTTAATAATATTTTTGAGTACTAAACCAAATGTTTGAACCAAAAAAATAACTGCAATTATAACCAAAAATGGTAAAAAATGTCATAAATAAATATTATTTGATTGCATTACATCTCTTGTATACACTGACGCAGTTCATGACTAGTTGTTCTATGCAAACTGTAGTTTCCAACCCACATACAATATCACACACAGAATTTTTTTTATTGGTAAAAAGATTACTAAAAACACCCAAAAACACTTTAAATACAAATTTCGTTTGTTGAAACGGCTCAAATCATCCCAATACACCATCCAGCAATAATCGCATATCACTCCTCCATTCTAGAAACCTTGGTACCCTGCCCCCATTGCTTGTTTATCCCGGTGAAATCGCTCGCCTTGCTCACTACTACACCAAGGCTTGCAGAAAAATAACCTAGGTGTGAGTGTAGAAGATGCACTTTCAGGGACATACGACAGCTTACCTCCTTGTAAGCTTCAAGTAGGTTTTCAACTCCCTCCTGACATAAAGGTGACGTTGTATTGCCAGAAAAATTTTCACACAGCAACTCAAATGCTTTCCAAGCACGGTGTTTGATTGCAGTCAGCGTTTTCTCAAAATTTGGATCTTTCAAAACTTCTCGGTCTTGTGGGCCAACAAAATGCGATCTTTCGTTTTCGCTTTGCTTATTTTGAAAAACTTTTCGCCAAGAAATGCGAACCAATTGGAATTGCTATTCCCCAGGGCTTTAACAATATTCTTTTAAAGTCACGAACCATCAAACTCCAGTGTGAAAGGGCCCCGTCTTGCTGAAACGCAATCCACGGCTGGATCTCTTCTAATTGGGAAATAACGTAATGTTTCAGCATATCCAGATAAATATCTGCTGTAATGGTGGATTCACCAAAAATGAACGGTCCAATAATCTAGTTGTGTATAAAACCACACCAAACATTAAGTTTGGAACTATTTTATTCTTTTTCTACAACCTCATAATGATTTTGCGACTTCATATTCGATCGTCATGCTTATTGACTTTCTCGGATACACCAAAAGATGCTTTGTATGACAAAACCACACATTTAAGATAGTCACTGTCATCATCAATTTGCTAAAAAATTTCTTCAGCAAAAGTTGCTTGGCGAGGGCCAACATCCGGCTTAAGAGCTTGAACAATTTGTAATTTGTAAGTATGGAGCCGAAGTCGTTTATGTAAAACTTTATGAAGTGTGCTTCGAGGGATAGCAAGTTCATTTCATGCAACACGAATTGATTTCCTTGAGCTGCGATGAAAACGCTACATGCACAGCATCAACAGTCTCTTCATCAATGCTTGGCCGACCAGATCTTTTGCGATCCAAAATGCTCCCGGTCTCCATAAAATTTTTAAACCATCTCTATATGCTGCTAAGGTGAGGAAAGTCTTGTCGAAACTCATATCTAGCTTTGCGTTATACGGCATTTGGTGATTTCGATTCATGGTACCAAAGAACACATTGAGCTTTTTGTTGAATTGTCAACATTTTTCATACTTTGTTGCAAACCCATGCCCTAATTAAAAACTATTTATTCTTGCTTGGTTTAACAATAAAATAATCTGTAAAAAATAACAAAAACTTTATGGTAGTATGATACACTGTCGAAAGTTTAAAGTTTCTACCTTATGCGGTTTTTGATATAAAAATTTTTAATGTATTTAAAACTTCATGGATACCCGGTATATTGCCATTGTGAAGCAACACTGCTATATAATTTTTGGTAGAACCGTCAATGACATGTCGCCACGGGGTAGGATCATGATCTATTCCTGCAGCCCACATTTTTCATACAGCAAAAATCTTCCATAACATTACAGTAGAGAGAAAATCCAACGTGCCTATATCTGTAAGCAGTACTCTTAGTCTCTTACAGTCATCGCCAGGCAGATTTTACTTATTCAGTTTGATCATCATCATTTCACTCCAGAGTGTGGATTCGTCTTCTTCCTCCTCCTGGGGTCCAGCAGGACTTCCCCGCAAGCAGACGTCAGGCGGTTTTTGGAGCCGAGTCTCCATTGTGTGCAATCTTGTGCATCCATCCTCTGTAATCTTTTGACAGTCATATCTCGTTCTACCACCTCTTTCCATCTGTTCTTTGGTCTACCTTTTTGTACCATCCAAGTTGAAGTACAGTGCCTTTACGGGCTACCTTTCTTTATCCATTCTCTCCACATGTTCCAGCCGTTGTAATCTTTGTTTTATCAGAAACTCATCGATATTCTCCAACCCCGTCATTTCACAAATCTTATCATTGCTTACTTTATCCTTCACATAGGCAACATTCTCGTCTCTATTGTCTTCGGTTTTATTTCATCTTTCCTCCTCATCGCTCATAACTCACACCGTACTTCGCACACAGCCTTTGTATAGGATTGTATAGGATCCTCAGGGACACGCTTTTCTTGCATAAAATGCTGGAGGCATTTTCGAACTTTTTCAAAGCAGATCTTATCCTTGGGGCGATAGCTTCTTGTACTCTCCCTTCAGTGCTAAGAACATCTCCGAGGTAAGAAAATCTGCCTACGGTTTCTGTGTTACCGCCATCCAGTGATCTGCATCAAGGAGTTACTTCGCGACACCTTCTATGACATCTTTCGTTACCTCATCCATCACCACCGCAATCGTCACAAAAGTAAGATGTTTTGAGCAGTGGGCATTGCAGTAGGTGTTCCATCGTTTGTGTCTCTGTGCCACAATTACACGAGGGGTCGCCAGTATGGTATCCCCAGTTGATTAAATTTGCCTTGGTACGGCCTACGCCAGATCTAGGCCGATTGAATGTTTTCCATGTTGGTCAGGGTGCATCCTTGATGTAACCCAATGCTTACATCAAACGATCCCAATCTCAATCTTTTTTCTTTCACAGATGTCTTAATATTTACACTTTTTACTTGATTACTTGTATTTCTCTCTCCACCACGCCTTTTTTTCTGAGTGCCCACTTGATTACTTCTCTTGGGACACGATTAAAAGCCTTTTCGGATTCGGGATCCTTTTCGGGGTCAAAGTTTTCTTCCAGCCATTTCATATTTTTCATCATTTGTTTTATGATATATATTGCATTAATAGTGCCTCTTCCCGGCATAAATCTCATCTGCATTTGATCCAGCTTCACAACTTCAAAAAAATTTTTTTTCAAAAATTCTTTCGACATTTTCATACCGTGCTCCAGTAGTTTTATGCTTCAATGGTTTCCAAATGATCTTACATCATCATTTTCTTTGTAGAGTGATATCAAATCACTCCTTCAACTCTAGGGCATGTTCTTTCTTTTCAACATATCATTTGCCACCTTAGCCAGTCTTTTTACACCCTCTTTTTCGCACACCTTCAATACCTCACACGTCATTCCACTTGGTCCAGCTGCTTTTCTAGCATTTATAAGGTTAAGTACTTCCGTCATCTCCTCTATGAGAACTTTTATACATGGTCCTTCAACTTTATCATCTTCAAACCTTTGCTCCACTTATTTTCTTGATTCAACTGCTTCTCTTCACCCTTTCGTACTTTGATTTTGTCCTCTAGTGTCACCATAAGCCTTCTATCTCTTCGATGAATGCACGGCACTCCCACAACATCCTTTTTTTCTTTCTTGCTCTACCTGGCCATTCCAAACACACATCTTAAGGCTTCAGATTTATTTCGCTCAAGCTGTTCAGCATTCTTCTTGCCCTCGTTTTCCTTTTCCGCAATCACAACTCCCTCAATTTCCCTTTTCGTGGCCCAATGCTGTTCTCTTGACTTTGGGTTTTTATCTTTTTTCCTCCTCTTATAGAAAAGTCTTTTCTCTTTAATGACCTCTTACACTTGTGTATTTCACCACCATATTGTTTTTTGTTTCTGACCTCCTCTTGGTGTTCCACAAACCGTTTTGGCTACTATCAGAATGTTCTTACTCCATTCTTCGCAACATTTTGAGTCCTTTATTTCTTTCATTAAACCTAATACCGCCTTCCTGATTTTCTCCTCTTTTATTTTCTAAAGTTTTGCCCTACCGGAATTTTTTACTTTCCGAACTGCAATGGTAAGCAATCTGTCTTTCAACTCAAAACTATAGTGAGCAACCTTTTTTGCAAAATCCATTCCTCTACCGGGATTATCTTTACATCCTTGACATTCTTCATAACTTCCTTTGGTATCACGACATAGTCAACCACAGTCCCACAATCCCTATACTCGTAAGTGATTCATTTTTCAGCATCCTTTTTGAGAAACGTGTTGCCAACCACCATGTCAAAACTGCCCACTCTTTCATTATTCCTGTTGCTTTTTCCCCATTTAAAGCCACCATGAACTCCATAATATCCATCGGTAAAGCTTCCAGCATGACCACTGAAATCTCCCAGGAAAATAGCACTTGTGCCGTAAGATTGCCATAAGACTTTTCTTTCTCTTCTTCATTTCTTTCACTCTGAGGTTCATAGACAGAAATGATAGTTACTGCGATAACATATTCACAGATAGGATTCCTGGACTCACTCTTCAAACTTCTATCACAGATTCAATCTGCTTTTCTTTCACAATTAGGCCAACACCACCATGACCGATTTTTCCCCTCTCCAATACAATTTGGATTCAAAGTCCCCTCCTCTTAAATCTTCTTGCTCTCTTATTTTTATTCCGCACCTCCTGCATATTCACAACATCCTGCTGTCTTATTCCGATGGTCTCCGTAACTCATGCATTTCTTCCCACTATTGTTCTAATGTTGACTGTAACCAGTCTAAGCTTTGCTTGAGATTTTCAAGTTAAGTTTTCTTTAATCTTCGTGGTTTCCGAGGTTTTCCCAAGGGATGTCATAAGTTTAAACTTATTCATCTTCAAGCCCTTTTTCTTCCAGATAGCTCTATTTGCCCTTAGTGCCTTAGGAATTAGCAAAGTAGAACTTTGATAAATATGATTCTTATTTTCATATCTATTTTGAAGCAGTGAGTCTTATGGCTGCATGCCCTTGCTGACGCCAACCACAGTTGTAAGCAATGGGCCTAGTTTTCACCGAAAAAGGTATTACCCATACAAGGCAGAAAGATCGCTAGCATAGTTTGGCCGATGCACCGAGACCGTTGCCCACTCTGTGGTACGAAGAACCATATGCTAGCACTTAGTAAGGACAATGAGACTAGTGTACCTAAGCCCTAATTTTCCACAAATTGGGCGGCGGTCAGAATACCAAATTGCTATTGAAAACAAATATCTGTAATTCAGCTTGGATATTAATAGTTCTGCTCCAAATTTCATGAAACCCAAATCACGTATTAAATCATCCATTCCTTTTTTAGTTGGAAAATGAGATTCTGAACTTGTTGTAGATGTATTTTCACTTGCTGTTTCCGAGTTTTCACAGAATTATTTTTCTACCTGAAAAGATAAAGAAGAAGTACATGGCATACAGTACAACAAATTGAAACTAGTTTCAGAACTAATAAATCAGTGTTTGTAATTTACGAAAAAAAACTCACATTTGATGGTGGGTTCGCAGTGAGAAACATAGGCAATAGATTAATCGGTGAGGCTTATTGTTGTTGTTATCCGACCCCTTCCAAGTGATGGGGCATGGCGGATGACCATGGAGCTTCAGAAGGCGGGCAACTTCCCAGGGCCTGGACCAGAGGTCGTACAGAGACAGAGAGTCGCCAAAGAGTGAGCGGCGCAGAGTCCGTAGCTGGACAGTGCACCATGAGATGAGAGGTGTCCTGGGACGAGTGTCCAGAGGCGATGCAGGAAGGATTCTCGATTCTGCCAATCCTAGAGAGATAAGAACCTAAAAGAAGGCTGTGTCCGTTGCAGCGAAGACGAGAGAGGACACAGCGAGCATGACGAGGGAGTACACGTTCCTCGGTGGAAATCGAGGAAACCTGTGTGTCGAAGAATTTCGGTGAGACAGTAGTAGGCCTCCAATCAGAGAAAAAGAGAAGAATGGACACGAGAGAGAAGAGGAGAGAGACTACAAGGAATTGCAGAAGGCACAAGTAGCGCTCCCAGTCCGGCCAGCTCATCAGCCGCGTCGTTTCCCGGGAGAAACCAGTGTTCGGGAACCCATTGTAGCCTGATAGAACAGAAGAGAGAAGACAGTTCCGGCCAGATCTGCCAAAAAGTTAGAGGTAAAATAAAAGATGGAGAAGAGAACAAGGTGGCGAGAACAGAACGAGAGTCAGATAGGAGAAGAGAAGTGGCAGGGTTGTTGGTGCTGTCAAGATCAGCAAAGAGCGTGCAGAATGGCGCAGGCTTCAGCGGAAAAACTTGAACATACTAGGCCTGCTGATAAGAGTGAGGCCTCGATGCCACAGAGAGAGCAGTTGGCAAGTATGCCACAGCTGCATTTACCAACAAAAAAGAAATCGAGCCGTCAGTCTAAAGCACCAAATCGTGAGGGGGAAGGGAGTTTAAGATGAGTGAGAGCTGCACTTTGGCCAGAAACAGGAAAATCAGAGCAAGTGCAAGGAGAGAAAAAAGTGGACCCTACCGTGAAAAAAGGATAATTCCAAAGATGAAAGGGAGGGCAAGCAAAACGATCCCCTGGAGGAAGCAAAAGAAAGCATGAGCGGGTGAGTGGACGCAAAAGCTCTCCAGGACGATCTGCAGAGCCTTGGTTTCACTCCAAGTCTGGCCAAACCTGAAACGGGAAAAAAGGTTGCGCGACAAAAAGTGAAATGAGTCCGCTCATAAAATGAAAGAGTGAAAAGAGTCAGAGTGACTCGTAGGGGAGGTAAAGAAACCCTGGAGAGAAGAAGTTGGGTTGGGTAGGACGAGAGGCAGCCGGTGATGGCACGACTGACCGCTCGGTGGAGGCGTTCCAATTTGGTGATATTGGTAACGCTTAGAAAAGAAAACCATCCGAGTGAAACATAAATGAGAACGGGCCGAAGAAAAGATTTATACAGAACAGAGAGGGACTCCTTAGAGGGGCCCCATGAGGAAGCAGAGATATAACGTAAAACCTTGAAACAAAGGAGAACTTCTGCACCAATCAACAGCCGCCTCAACGTGCTGGTGCGGTCCCCGACCCCGTTTATATTGGGTCAAAATGGCTGCTGGCCTTCCTGTGGGTCCCAGTTACCCCGAGCACTCCCTTTCTTTTTTTCGCTATGCTGCACCGGCTTCTGGGGCTCCATGGTCATCCGCCATGCCCCCATTTCTCGGAAGGGGTCGGGTAATCAACAACAACAGCAACAACAGGATCGTCCGAGAGCCCGGCCTGGGTTTGTTCAACCCATCCGAAATGGACTGAGAAAGATTAAGATCTTGACCTTGCTAGACCGTCCAGAGTGGAAACAGGCTAGGTGGGAAAGAGAATTGAATTATACTCGAAAAAGAAGAGTAGATGAGATAGTATGATGCGTTCAAAAAGCTTTGAGACGCAGGAGGTGGGAGAGATAGGCCGGAAAGAACAGGAGAGTCGAAAGGCGTTTCCATCTTATGGATGGGAATAATAGAAGATGTTTTTCAGATGAAAGGAAAGGAATTCAGAGACCAGGAAAGATTGAGAATGTGAAGCAGAAAATCCATGCCAGAGCGAGGAAGGTGCTTTAGCATGGGATAGGAAACTTTGTGTGGGCCAGTGGCAGTGGACGAGGAGAGGTTGGAGGCAGCCGCGAGAAATTCAGTGGGGGAGAAGAGTGAGCATAAGAACGAGTGACACTCCACAAGCCACGTAGCTCGGCAGAGCTCGAAAAGGTAGCCTCTGGCTCTGCTACGCAGGGCCTTTGGCTTAGAGACAGAAAAATGGGATGTCATATAATCGGCAAAGACCGAAGTCGATTCCCTGGAAGAGGAACAGTTGGGGAAGTTTCGAGAGGAGAAAGAAAAGCCAGCAACAAAACAAGGAGAGAGTATACAGATTCAGGGTTAAATTTGGGCGATGGAGAAGAGCAAGTCGTCTGCCATGCCTTAGCGTTGGCCTTGGCAACGACAGACGAGGCATGTTGGAAAGCGGAGATGTAAGCCTGGCAATCTTCATCACTTCTGTGAGCGGCAGCAAATACATTGCGTCTTTCACTAACCGCTTCTTCCACTTCAGCGGGCACCCAGGTTTTGGGATGGCGTTTGATACCGCCGAAAGGAATAGAAGATTTGGCCGTATTCAGTGCCAGAGAAGAGAATAACAGCAGAGGAAGAAGAAAGAGACGAGTATTCCTCTGCAGAAGGATAGTAAGAGTGGAAGTAAGAAGCAAAGTCATCCCAGGGAGCTCTCTAAAAATTGAAGGAGGGCGGACGTTTGTTGGGACAAAATATCGGAGAGAGAGGGATAGATAGAAGAATTGGTAGGTGATCGGAACCCAGGTCCTATAGCACCTTCCATGAGCAAGAAAAGACGAGAGAGGAGGGAGCAAAGGAAATGTCAGGGGAGGAGCGACTGCTAGAGGAGCGATGGAGGACAGTGGGAATGTCAGGGTCATTGATGGGGGAAGGTCAGAGGAGATGACTCAATCGAACACTTTTCCCAACGAGGGTCGGAAGTACCTCTTGAGTCCCAGAGGGAGTGATAGCAATTGAAGTCCTCCAGAATGAAGAGATTTCTGGAGGAGGGAAGAACGGAGGGAGAAAAGGAGTCAATTCTTCCATCCGTCGGAAAAGAGCGAATGAGAGGATCATAAACATTAAGAAGAGAGAGGAGTTGTTTAGTGAGATGTTGACCACTGCATAATCAGAGTAGGGGTCAAACGAGGAGAGAGAGAAGGTAGAAAGTTTAGAAAAGGATAAGCCCTGCTTGACAAAAATGATGACGCCGCCGTTAGAGTACGTGGCATCATAAAATAGAATGTCAGACTGGGAGTGGGTGCGATCAGATCGCAGACTGAAGAATCCAGGGATCCGGAAAAAGGAAGATGAATTGAGATTGGATTCCTGGATGCAGAAAAGGTCAACGGGATGGGAAGAGAGAGAGTGCACCAGTTTAGTGCTCCTGACTCGGAGACCGCCAGCATTCTATTGAAGAACCCTGAGGGAGAGTTTGGGGGTAGAGGAAGCAGGAGGCGTAGAAGGACAGCCAGGAGCATGAGGCGGCAGTGAGAAAGTAGAAGGAGAAGAAACATTATGGACATAAGGGGGATAAGAAGTTTGAAGACGGGGGTGGGGTAGGAGTGCTGCATTAGTTAAGGGGAAGCCAGATTGGACAGTGGAGGTATACAGGCCGGAGGAGGCCGAGGGGGAAATCACAGCGCTACAGTGAGTTGTAACGGTGGAAGTCACAGTGTTGCACGCAAGGATGCAGCAGGGGAGTAGCTCCAGGAATGAGAGCTGCCAAGAGCACTGATTTTGGAGAGGGAGAGCAGCGAGCATTTTAGAGAGAACCATTTGAAACAAGTACAGCATTGCACTGACTTACCCCGCCAGGTCACATTTCCGGCGCACACTGAGCAATGATAGTTAGGTCTAGGGTCGGGATGAACATTACCGCTCATCAAGAGAAGAAAAAGAATGAGGAGATGAAGACAGGCATGAAAAAGGCAGAAGGGAAAAAACAAGCAACCGATTTTAGAGAAGCTGTGTGCTGCCCTTTTGCGGTCATTCAGGGAGTAGCACGGCGAAAAAATGGTTTGTGGGGAGTGTCCGGGGTAACTGGGACCTTCGGGAAGGCCAACAGCCATTTCGACCCAAGCCAAACGGAGTCGGGGACCGCACTACCACGTTGAAGCGGCTGTTGATCGGTGCAGTGAGGCTTCGCAGTGAGGAACATGTGCAATAGATGACGGTGTGCTTGGATATGCCATACCTTTTCTCTTGCTAACCTTGCGATATTTTGAAATGTTTATCATGCAAAAATAGCAATCATAATGACTTTGGAGCTCTCTGTCCAAACCCTGGAAACGGCAAATAACATAACTTTCAGAACCTTTTAATCATCCAGTAAGATTTGATCGAAAGCTGCCACAGATTACATGTGGTGCCCAGGACTTGTCCTCATCACCATTGTCCATTTTAAAATACAGTCTATACGGTGTCCATTACTTTGTTTCCTTCACAATATTTTACGTGGTGTGTTTACCGCTGATGCAGTATCCGCATATATATATAACGAAAGCAAACTGGTGAACTTTTGAACTGCCGACAAGAAATTTTGGTTTCCACTTTTTCAAAGATGAATTCAATCTAAGATCGACATAACACTTAACCATACAAAACGTAATCCTAGGGGTCTACTGAGTAGGCTGGCTGCAAGGTTTGTGACTACAACGCGGTATTTCTCTCTGCAAGCACTGAACAATGTGAACATGGCTTTATAATCGACTAGTTTAAATTTAACCGACTGAGATAAACCGTAAACTGAGGACTCATAAGTACATGCCAAAAAACTGCTGCCAGTCACTTTTATCAACTACAGACGGCTTTTTTGATGTTTGCAGAATTTTCAGAAACGTTCGTGATTTCGCTGCAGATTATTTAACAGTGCAATAATACCACTTTTAACAGTAAGATTTTAAACTCTCATATGCCCATTCACTCCTTATAGTGAATAATACGACGGACCAAGATAATTCTGACGGAAACAGATCACAGCAATCATAACTGCATATTAAATATACAGTAAACGGAAAATCACAAAAATCGGAAATTATTGAATTTTAAAAATGATCGATGACAGCAAAAACTGATAACTTATTTGAATTCAGCATTTGAAAATCATACAAATCCACTAAAACAATTTTGCTAGACAAACTTTTCTAAAATTTTGTTTCGATCACCATATTAAATGGCATTGGGGAGGATTTCAATACTTCCGTAAGATTCTTTTAAATCTATACTGTGTGCTATTGGAATAACGCTATTGTTTTATTTCACCATTGTGGAGAAGAACAGCTTTGAGACTTCTTTTAGAGAAGTCCAGGAAAACAAAAACTAATTTGCTGTGTGGTACCTCACAAAATTCTTTGTACAAACTTTTAACCTTATGACAGAATCACAGCGGTTCATCCACTCTAAGCACTGTCGACAAAACTACATTACGGTTTCTGTTATGGTTAACCACCACATCTTTTTGAAGCACGCTGTGTTCTTGTACGTATTCTCGATGCAAGCAGTTCTGCCTTTTGTTTTGAAAAGTCTAAGTCTCTTGAAAGATAATTTAAGCGTTCCTGAGAAAAAAATAGGCTTCAAACTTTTTCCTGGATCACACTCAGAATATGTTGAATCGGTCGCAACAGGGATAATTTCACCTTTCGAATTGCCTCGGCCTTATTAGCAAGAGCGGAAAGCCTATCTTGAGAAGAAAGTGGTGGAGGCATTGAAGCGTCAAGTGAAACAGGTTTTCGCGCTGAGTCTAAATTTGAGTATGCAGTCTTCAGTCTACGTTTTGCAATAAACCCTTTTACATTTACAAGGCAAAAATAACAATTTTGACAGCAGTCCTTGAGCTACCTCCATATCACGGGAACAGAAAAAGGCATTGCTAATATTTGTTTATTCAGCCAGTTTCGAAAGTCGCTTGCACGAAAAGCGCATACTTGATGTGTTGCTCACTGCTTATCTAGGTCTCCCAACGGACAACCAAAAAAAGAGTTTATATATTTTTCAGATTCTACATGATGGCTCGTCGTTGAGCTTTCATCGCAAAGCTGCCACATATATAAAAAAATAATGGGAGTGTTAATAGTGTTAATAGGTATAACACATATTCAGCAAAACGCTGCTTTTTATTAGTTACCGCTTTTTATCAGAATTATTTCAGTCACAGATGTAATGCCTTCTGTACTGTCATAGCTACATCACAAAGAATGAGGAAATTCGTATTGCACAAGTTGTTGTAGGTATGACTTTGAAAACAAAAAACGAGAGTATCTCAAATACCTGATGTTTTAAGAAAAAAAATCAAACACGTTTTTAAATTCAGGGTCAAAAATACTTTTAGAGGCACATAAAGCCATTTCGAATTAAAATGTCGTGATAACCAGGGTAATGGTTTCTAGTTCGAACTAATGATAGTTGTTGACGATGCTTCACAAAATTATGCGAATTTAGTAAGAAGCACACGTTATTGTTTCAATTTTCCTCACCCTATTATATTATTTGTATAGCCTAACTGGAGGAAAGTAGACTTTCCATTAACTTGAAGACTCCACTAAATTGAAAACAATTTTCTTAAGGATTAATTTTCCAATAAATTAAAATGGCTTTGTTCTTCAAACATAAAATTAGTACATTTTTTATTCAGCTCATTAATTTACTGAAATGATATGTTTGCTTTGAAGAAAAATAATGTCTGAAATTCTTTGGTGAGTTTTGTTTCTTGTTCGATAAAATATTCTTACGTTATGAAATTTTTGTTATTGTCGGCGACAATTTTGGTCTTAGTAATCCATTCATATATGTTCTCTATGGGGCCCCACTTATATAAAAAATTAATCAGACAAAAGTTCTCTGATTCAGCTAAATCAGAAAGATTCTGTACAATTTAGCTAATGTAACAAAAATTTTTTCCCATTCAACTCAATCGGGCACACTGTTTTCAAATTCAGTAAAATATAAAACACTAAAGTGATCAAAAGATTACCATTGGCAAACCTTTCACATGACTGGACTAAGAAATTTAATTCATAGGACAGGTCTAACCTCTCCACTGCATAGCAAACGTTGTAGCCATAACTTTTATAGGCGAAGACGGCTATGTGCACTGACCCTATAATACAAAACCTTTAAAATATCGTTGAACTACTAACATTGCTAATCAAACTTAACCATACTGCTTTGTTTATAGGACCCAGTGCTAATCACAGTGCATCTTTTCCTGGCCAGATAGTTTTACAAATTATAGTGATAGGTTTCTGCATTACCAAAAATATTTTACAAACGGTGCAGTATCAAACGGCGTTTTGTCAAAGTTTCCAATTTGGCTAAATCGGAAAAACTTTGTCTGATTTAATTTATTGAAAAATTTTTGTTTGATTTTGCTCAATCAGACTTTTTTTCCGATATAAGTCATCAGAATAGTTTGTCACAGAATACGCCAAAATTTAGTAAAATTTTGTAAACTATTTTTTTACAAACGATGTGGTGTAGTTCTCAGATTATATGATCTCAGTTGTTTAATCACGATAAAGATTTTCACTTCCCAACCACATTAGAAATCAGGAACTAAGGCAACTGTGCGACCACTTACATAAAAAACTTTCTTACCAATTCGCAATCTCTCGCGAATGTTTGATATTCTTTGGCATGCTTAAGCAACTTATCTTGCTTGTTCCACATTACTTGCAATTCCTCCCATCCTTGTTGCAAACTTTGCAATCGCTGTTCCAAAAACATATATTGCGGTTCCCCTTCATGATCACTGATCACTTCTTTACCGACCGACATCAGATTTATATAATCGTCCTGTGAGTAAACCAATAAGGATAAGAAATAAATTTCTACCGATTTCACAAACGTACCTCATAATTTTCGATTTCAAGTTTGATCGTTTGATGCTGTTGCACCAAAGTTTCAGCTTCTTGCAAAGATTGAACAACATCTTCTGATGCGATATTGATTTGCGTTGTAGAAAGCCAAGCCTGCAACAAAATAAGATGCGGATCGATGGTAAGCTTGTTGTTGAATTTTGACGATACTGATGACACTAAATTTTGAACTCAAAACTATGTGTTCTAAAGACCGAAGAAGTCTTCACGTGGCCAGCGCCATAATGATAGTAATGAAACGATGCGTCATTTCCTACCTGAAATTGATCAAGATCTCGTACAAACTTCTGCAAATTGCTCGCTTCTCCCAAAGACTCTTCTCGCTGTTTAAGCATCTCTTGGAGTTGTTTCCATATTCCCTCCATCTCTTTAAACTTACTTTGTATTTGCTGTGCTTCGTCAGGATGTTTATCGGACAATCGATCAGCTTCAGTACGAAGACCATCCAGTTTCGTCTGCACGATTACAACTTGCTTCTGAATTGACCACGTACTAATAATCTTGCACATAGATTTCTACTACATCTCGCTTGAACGGTAAATCACTAGTTACTTACAACATTTTTTATATTCTCACTCCTGGATTTGCTTAATTTTTACAAAACTATTAAGATGCGATAGGTCCGATCGGAGGTGAGAGATATTATCGCCTTTTTTGTGGTATAATTTGTTACATAAACTATGTTGCTAACTATAAAGAATTAACTGCTGTGGTCGTATGTAATTAAAATACATTATCTCCGAAAGGCTGGTGATTTTATACTTGTGGAGTCATAAACGGGACAAAGAATGTTTTGGCACGTACTGTCAACCCAAAGGTACTATACTACTAAAAAAATGTTTTGTGTGTGGTAAAAAACAACTTCTCAACAAGATGACTCAGAGTGCTTCATCTGCACAAGCATTGCTAACGCTTAAAATAACAGTCGTCATCAAAACCTTCTTTAGAATAGGAGCAAGGCAAATAATCATGGAGTACCAGGAGTCGGCGACTACTAACGGCCTAAACCAGAGATCGTACAAAAAAACGAGTGGCTCAAAAGAGTAAAGTGTAAAGAGCACGCGGTAGGATAAAACAGAATGAGACAAAAAGTGTCCCAAGTCAAGTGACAACAGGCGCTGCATGAAGAATTCTCAATTCTGCAATTTTGGAAAGGTAAGTGTTCAAAGCAAGGCTATGTTCGATGCCAGGACGAGAGAGAATAGCGAGCGTGACAAGAAAACACCAGTTCTTGAGTGCAGACTGCAAAGAGACTTCTTCGCATAAAAAATAAGGGACAAAACCATTTGCTCATATCACATTGTCGTGATCTGGAAAAGAGTGAAAGTAGGCTGGAGCAACACTTTGACGAGAAATGTGAATCAGAGCGAAAGCGTGGCCTGGAAAGGGTGAGCGCCATGCTGAAAGAAGGGTAATTCCATGGAAGAAAAGGGAAACAAGTAAGATGAATATTTCTAGACGAAAAAGGAGTTGCCATGAGCGGGTGAGTGGACGCAACGTCTCTTCAGTACTTACAAAGCCTTGGTTTCGCTTTGCTTAAAGCCAAACCTGAAACAAAAACAGAGGTTGGTAGGCGAAGGACCAGCTCATAAGATGACAGAGTGCTTCTCGCAGGTGGCAGAGAAGCCTCAGAGAGGAAAGAAATAATTCAAAACGAGAGACTGACGGTGATAGCGCTACTGGCCGCTCTGTAAAGGTAACGCAACGTTGGTAACGCAAACAAAAGGAACCATCCGAATAAAGCATTGGTAAGAGTGGGCCGTAGAAAATCGTTTTAGATAAGAGATGGGGACTCCTCTGAGGGGCCTAATGAGGTAACAGAAGCGTAACCGTTGAAAAAACCAAATTGACTTTCAGCAAAGATATATGTTCAGAAAAGGAAAGGCAGCTGTAAAAGTGGACCCTGTAGTGTTGGCAATATGGCACCTAACTACATACAACCCTTTTATCAAAACATCAATTTGCAGAAATAATTCAACCAGAACTAGGGAGGAGGACTACATGGCCAGATCACCATCATAAAAAGAAATGTAAATAGAGAAAGAAAGAAAAGCAGGAATATCATTAGTAAAAACACAGACAGACAGAACAGGGCTGAGAACAAATCCTTGTGGAACGTCTCGGATAGCTCGAAAGAAGAGGATTTTGTGCCTTTCAAACAATACGTAAGCAGGTTTATCAGAAAAAAGATTGACTCCAACGAGCACAGCAAGTAGGAAGGCAATCGAAAATAAACTTGTAGGAGAGAGTGCTAGTGTGCCAGGCGGAGTCAAATGCCTTAGAAAAATTGAAAGTAGTGAGAATTGTCCGAGAGTCAAGCTTGGTTTTATAAAGCCCAACCAGATAAACGAAGACAAGAAATATTGCTCAAGAGTAGAACAAACAGGGTGTACACCAGCCTGACTGGAAAAAGATTGGAGTTAAAATCCAAAAAAGAGGAGCAGATGAGATGGTATGATGGGTTTAAACAGCTTTGAGAGGCAGAAGTGAGAAAACTAATTGTCGACTCTGTCTGGAACCATGGCAGTAGACAAGGTAGGATTGGAGGCGGTTGCAAAAAATTCTGAGCATTCAATCAGACAGCAGAAAGAAGAACAAAGCTTTCAAGGACATGAGGACAAGCAGAGTTTATACAAGAAACATAAAAGATGGCCCCGCTCAAAGCTTTTGACTGAAAAGCAAAAAATAAGTTTTCAAATTGTTGGCAAAGACAGTGGTCGACCCCCTACAAGAAGACCAGAAAGAAGTTAGGATGAGAAAAGCACAGCCAGTTGAAGACGAAAAAGAAGTACATTGGTTAAGGAGCAAATTTAGAAGAGAAAGGCGCGTGTTCCTCGCGACGCTTTAGCCTTGGCTTTTGCGAAACAATAGATGATGCATGTTGCAAAGAAGAGATAAAAATTTGTTTTTTTTCATTACATCTATTAAAGCAGGGATCGGCAAACTGCGGCCCGCGTGCCAAATGCGGCCCGCGAACAAATTTATTGTGGCCCTCGAACGACCTCACTTTAAATGCATAAAAAGAACTGCTAATAAACTAATTACGATACTAGTTTACGTTCATGCCGGTTAATTTAGGGACGTCAGAACGACATCTACAAGTCTTATAAAATCATAAATGGCTCTATGTCGTCTCATTGGCATAAGTTAAAATGAATTAATTATTATCTGCACACGAATTTATGTCGTAACAATGTCTGTTGTATAGCGTTAATTTTGTAGTAAGTACTGTAGTCTAAGCGAAAGCACATGCCTGCTATAGCTTAGGTCGTTTACTAGTCAAAAACACTGCGATTAGTTGTATTTATCAGTTTTGTTTTAGGGTTAAGGTTTAAAATTTAGCATTAAAATGTCTGGGAAACGTAGAAAAGTTTACGATGAGGGTCGAACATTCCAAAGTGCTTGGACGGAAAATTATTTCTTCGTTGAGCATTATTCAAAACCTGTTTGCTTGATATGCGAAATAAGAATGTTGGAGAAAGTAGAAAGTTAAAGAT
This sequence comes from Trididemnum clinides, assembly GCA_963675345.1. Classification (NCBI taxonomy): domain Eukaryota; kingdom Metazoa; phylum Chordata; class Ascidiacea; order Aplousobranchia; family Didemnidae; genus Trididemnum; species Trididemnum clinides. The sequence goes on from OY776291.1 coordinate 36,859,147, forward strand.
AAAGAATTTGAAAAGTGGATTTGAACAGCAAACTAATTTTTTTAAGAACAAACAAGAAGAAAGCGAATCAGTCACAAAGGCAGCATTAGTTGTTAGTTCGCTGATCGCTAAACGAATGAAACCATTTACTGATGCCGAGTTTATTAAAGAATGCACATTAGCCATTGTTAACGAAGTTTGTCCTGAGAAGAAAGTCCTGTTTGACAGTATTCCGTTATCTGCCAGAACAGTTACTCGCAAAGTGGAAAATATCTCTGAACATCTCAAATTGCAACTTAAAAACAAAGGTAATGATTTCAATTATTTTTCCCTCGCATTTGAAGAAAGTACGGATGCAAGCGATACTGCGCAGCTAGCCATTTTTATTCGAGGTATCACGCACAATTTTGACGTAATTGAGGAGTTTGCCGAATTGATTCCAATGAAAGGTACTACACGAGGAGAGGACATAGCTCAAGCAATATTAGAATGTACCGGTAGAATGCAGCTTGACCTATCAAAATTTGTTTCTGCTACTACCGATAGCGCCCCAGCTATGATTGGCTCTCACAAAGGTGCAATTGCTGTTTTACAAAATCATGTAGCTTCATTAGGATTTTCCAACACCATTATAAAGCTTCAGTGCATAATTCATCAGGAAGTTTTGGCATCAAAGGTGGCACATTTGGATATGACAGGTGTAACGTCTACTGTTGTTAAAACTATCAACTTTATTTTGGCAAGAGGCCTTAACCACCGCCAATTCAAAAGTTTACTTGAAGAAATGAATGCTCAGTATCAAGATGTGTATTTTTGCGAGGTTAGAAGGCTTAGCCGCGTTGCTATGTTGCAACGGTTTTATGATTTGCGAAACGAAATAATGACATTCTTGAGACAAAAAAATGCAAGTTTTGGTAGCAATAAACTTGGTGATCCAGATTGGTTGACAGATTTAGCCTTTCTCACTGATTTCACGTTGCATATGAACAAGCTTAACTTGTAACTGCAAGGAAAAGAGCAATTTATTAATCGGATGTACGATTATATTACTGCCTTTGCAAACAAGCTACGTCTTTGGGAAACTCAACTAATCAATTCCAACTTTGCTCGTTTTCCCAATTCAGGCCTCTGTGAACCTGCCAACTCTGATAAGTACGTATCAGTAACCGTTTCCACTAAAACTCAATTTGAATCTCGATTTGGTGATGTAAAAAATAAAAAGATAAATTCGATTTATTTGCCATGCCATTTTCAGTTGATGTCAATTCTGCACCACATGAACTGCAAATGGAAATAATTGAACTTCAATCATCCGATATGTTAAGGGCCAAATTTGATTCAGTTCCAATTGCCAACTTTTATAAAGAATATGTCCCGAAATCCACCTGTCCTCATCTGCATGACAATGCAAAAGTGTAATGTGCATGTTTGGAAGCACATACTGCTGTGAGCAAATTTTTTCAAAAATGAATTACATTAAGAATAAACTTTGTAATCGCTTGTCAGAACGTCATTTGAACGACGTACTGCAGATATCATCAACAAAGTTACCAGTTGATTTTAATGCTTTGTCGATCACACAGAAACAACATCATCCTTCACATTGATGATAAGTAAATAAATCAATGTATTGTATTTTAATATGTGTTTGATAATGAACGGACACACGTCTCATTATTGTGATATCTATTGCGTTTATCGGTAGAAAGTATTGCGGCCCGCACGCTACCGGATATATGAAGATTTGGCCCAGTAGTACCAAAAGTTTGCCGACCCCTGTATTAAAGCAAAGGCCTAAACCTTTCTTTCACTTCGAAAAATCACTAAGCGTGAGGTTAGCTTTTGAAGTGGCCGAAAACAGAAAATTTGATTGCATTCAGTATTAGAGAAGTAAAAGGAGCTATTACACATCTACAGAAGATAAAGAAGGAGACGGAGGAATATTTCTTTAGAGGAGAACAGTGAGTGTCGAAATATGCACCAAAGTGGTTCCGACAATCTTATCTATGAATTGAAAGAAGGACGCTTATTTGAATCGTAGATAAAAGAAAAAGCATAGAGCAAAAAATAAGATGGTCAAAAGCAAAGTTTGAAAGAAGCCTAGCAAGAGAGGGAGAGAAAAGGAAGCAAGAAAATTTCCGGAGAAAATCGGCTGCCACAAAAGTAATAAAGGGAATTGGGGAAACACATCGTAGGAAATGACCCAAGCGAATGATTCGTCTTTACAAAAGTTCAGAGTACCTGTTGAGTTTTGATGATACTAGTAAAAGTATTCCTGAATGAAAAGATTTTTCGATAAAGAAAAAAAGGGTCATGTTCTGTGAAAAAGGCGAATTCATGGAGCATAGACGTTGAGAAACGAGAAGAGCTTTGAATATAGATGTTGACCACCACATAGTGAGAGTAGTGGTCAAAAGAATAATGAAAAAGAAACGGATAACTGAATGAAGAAAAGTCATTGTCTGACAAAGATGATGACTCCATCAGATCGACACCAGCGTTTGAGTTATCAGTAAAAAGAACATCAGACCGAAAGTGAGTTCAATCAGATTGCAGAATCACGTATCCAGGGATCCTAAAAGAGGGAGCTTGGATTGTACTCTTGGATCCAGATCAGATCAAAAAGAAATTTTCATATAAAGTTTAGTAGTTTTACACCTCTGGCGTTTCAATAATTTCGCACCTAGTGCGTTCCATTGAAGAACCCTAAGCACATCAAGTAAGAGAAAAGGAAAAACTATTAAAAGAGAGGCTTGAAAGACAAAACAGAAGACGAATAATAAGTTACTGTGCAGGGTTGAAGAGAAAAACATCCCTGAAAGAAGTAGTATTGGTAGAGCTACAGCCAACATTAGAAATTCCTAGAGACTCTAAAACGCACCTCACTGTGCTTGAGATAGGTGAGAGAGTGACCCCACGAATAACTGAAATAGAGTATATTAACAATATCAGCTATAGTAATGAATGTTGCTGTTCTTCCGGATTAAAATAGTATATAGAACAAGAAATGTAAGAGTGCTCTTATGTTAACATTTGACTGGGTAAAACGCCAAGCTTCATCAAAAAAACAGTGCTCAAGGTGGTATTCCAACCCTGAATGCGAGCAGCACCAATCAAGTAAATATCACAGTGATTAAAAAATATCACAACGTTATTTGCTATGATTTAAAATAAATCACAGTGATATTTGCTATTTACATTCAGGGTTGGAATATTGCACTGACTGCTTTTTTGATGAAACATTGTGTATGTGCCCAACCAAACGTTAATAAAAAAGCATTTCTGTATTGTTTGTTCTATAAGTTATGTATATAACACCTTACAGAATTGAAACACTCCTTGATCCTACTGGCATTCTATTCATATTTTGCAGTGTAACTTGTTATTTTTGAATACAATTTTCGTAGATCATCACGTCATTTTTTTTACATGTGATACAATTGTAAACTTCCTTTTTTGCAATCCCCTTTATTATAACACAAAAAATATCTTTGACTTACAATTAATGCAAATCAAGCATTTTCACATAATGCAAAAGTATGATAAGCATAGACCGTCATGCAATGTTTGTTGTGCACCTGTATAGCAGCAAGCTCCCTTTCCATGCTGGATAGTTTTCTTTGTAGGGAAACCACCGCATCAAGGTCGCAATCTTTCAACGGTGCTTGTCCCGTGTTGGCGAGGAGACGAGCTTTTTCTTTAATCCATTCTTCAGTCTCGTTACATTCTGACTGAAACTGATTTATTCCTATTGCTTGCGATAACGCTTCACGAGATGTATCCAACAGCAGACGCAGTTCATTCCACCTGCAGAGTATGAGAGATACATCAAAATCGAATCGTGAATACAAGTCAACAACTCACCGAATATTGAGAGCATTCTGCTTGATAACAACATCGCCACTGTTTGCATGCTTCTGTGAAATCAGCTGTCTCGCCATCTGGTTGGCAACACCAACTTGAGGGGCTAGTTTATTGATGCTTTTTTCATAACCTAGCAAGTGGCAGATTTTAATACTTTCTTATAGAGCCCATCTCCCACAACCTCACGCCTACCTTCGAATCTGTGTTGCACAAGATTCATTTCTTCCATGTTGTTCGGAATCACCACTGATTTAAGAAGTTGATCTTTTTCGTCAATCCACATTATCACCGAATCCACTTCGCTGACGAATTTGTAAAACGATCTGTACAAGATTAAGTCTCGTTTTTTGATGAACACCGCACCAACTACCTCATAGGTGAAAAAACCTCATACATGTATAATCTACCCATCACTTACCGAGCTTCAATCAATCGCGACTTGCGCAATGACGATTGTTTAAGTAATTCTTGATAGCGTGAGTTAATATCATGAAGGCGTTTTTCGACTGACTGATGATCACTTTCTGTAAAGATTCCAGCCTGCATAGATCTTTTCATATGTACAAAAATCAATACAGTGTAAGAAACGTTCATACCTGATTCTCCAAACTATCTATCATCGAACGATGTTCTTTAAGCTCATCTTCAATCTTAAAGTTTTAAAAAGACATAATTAATAATTTTTAAAAGTTTAGAAATCACGTTGTGCTTTCAAAACAGAGATGAAAAAGAGTTCATTTATTCGTCCTTACAAAGACGCAATTAACTAAAAAGTGCACTTAGCTTTTCTGGCTCTCAGCTTTCAATAGACCTTACACATGGTACAACTTATTTTTTATGCTTCCAGCCTCATGTTATTTTCGTTATTATCCAAGAGAAGCCAAAGGAGGTTGTACAACTCTTATGGCTTCATGCTTTTTCAACATCCCCCATCCCAAAAAAAAAGCTACAACAGCAAGATGAGAGGGAGCAGAGTGCTGTAGGAGAATGCAAAAACCTAATTCAGAGATATTTAATTTACATTCAGCAGTCTATAATTTAAGCCAGAAAGACGTTATGCTACAGAGTAAAAAAACGCAGCAACCATAAACCTGAAAGCATAAAAGATAGAATTCAAAAAAATCAAAAACTCACAATGAATTAATCAAGACAATATTATTTTCAATCTATAGAAGTTTTACTTTGACCATCAAAATAAAAATCAATCAACTTGCTTCCTCATCTTGAAAGTTAACTTCCACAACATAACTCGCTGGCTAACCAGCCCAAGACTTAAATTCAATTAACTGCAACAGTGCTTCCTTATTTTTGCTTTTCAATTGCAAGATCAGTAATTCAGAATAAGCGCAAACTTAAATATTGACTTCTCTGACAACAACAGATAAAAAATTGGAACTAGCACAACAAAAACTACCAAACATACGATATGCTGGTTCCGATTGTTAGTGCTGCTAGTGTATCAGTTATAACGTTTAGTCTGACATACTGAACTCGAAATTTTAGAGTAAAGAAAAGCACTTTGGAAGTTAACTGGGATTCAAAGTTACGTTATATTTTCTGAGATATGTTGTTTTAACAACATATCTGTATACTGCTCTTTAGATTTAAAATGGTTTTAGTAATTCAACAAAACGTGGTAACATGCTTATTGTTATATGATGCTCTTGATATATTAGAGAAAAATTACAGACCTGGCTATGCTTTTTAATAAGCAGTTGTACTGAAGGTTCATCTCGACCACAGTCTTTTGATGAAACAATTCGAAGCATATCCATCATCCAGGCTTCTACTTCTTCAACGTCTCCGCGAAACTGGAAAGCATATGTCTTAAAAGCAGTTAATCAATTCAATAAAGATCATGCACACCTGGTACAAGTTGTCTGCTTCTTTCAACCTCTGCATTCTCTTCTGTGCAAGATCCTCCACATCCTCCCACTCCTTTGTAACTTTATTAATTTGGTCATGGATATCATCAGATCCGAAATGACCTCGTAATATTAACTCCTTTCCATTAGCAATTGTATTATCCAGGCTAGTACGACGACCCTCCATCTCAGTTTCCAATGCCTAACAACCAACATGTTTTTTACTGATCTACAATCAGAATCCGAACAAGAAACGTTAAAACCCCAAGGAAAATTTAAAAAAGACCGTTAGCAAATTCTATCGATGCAATAAAAAGTCATTATTATCAAAAAAAAGCACCGTGATTTAAATTTTGAATGCTGCAAAGGTCTAAATCAACTGAGGAAGCTAGCCAGCTAATGATCACAGAATAATTGATCAATTTGAAAAAGATGATTGCTAGATAATTCAAGTTGTTGTAAAAGGCTTTCTGTCTTTACCATATGATTTGGAGCTTTCTCAAAAAATAAGGACTAACTTGCAACCATTTATAAAAAATGTCTTGTTCTTAATTGTTTATAATCTAGGGTTGATAAGCAATCAGTAAGGACGATGATTTTGACACTTTGTTTCGATATTTTAAGTTACAATATTATTAACTATTATATAGACTCTTTTTTATTATTCTATTTTAACAAAAACTGATGATTGGAATGAAACATAAAAATCTCGAAACATGCTGTACAAATTATCAGGCTGATTGATTACTATAAGCTTTATTTTTGGAGTTATAAATATTAGGGAATTACCCATTGGTGGGAAACAAAAAGAGTAGCAGGTGGAGAATTAGAAATCATCTTACGGCAGCGGTTCCCATATGGGGCGTCGGTTCCCATATGGCGGCGTTGTTTGGTGGGTTGTTTAGAGACTGCAAAAGCGTCTTAAGTTTACACGCTAGATGTTTCATCACATCCTTGATCGTTTCATCAGGAAATCAATCTATGTTGACTTGACGATCTCAAATTTTTTGAAGGCAAAATGGTGTTGAGAGTTTTGTCACTGATTTTTGAGCTATTTTTCCCAAATAGGAGGAGCATAGATGTTTAAGAAAGAGTAAAGAGGTTTTTCAGAGAAATGTTGGCCCCCAAATAGTCAGGGTAGGATTCAAGCAAAGAGAGAGACGAGGTTGAGAGTTCAGAAAAGAACGGACTCTGCCTAACCAAAATAACCAACACCGCTACTAGCGTACAAGATATCAGGTAAAAAAGAGCCAGGACAGAAGTGAGTGCAATCTGATCGCAGAGCAGAGTATACACGAATCCGGAAAGACGAAAAAAGAGTTGAAGTTGGATCCTGGATATACATAAGATCGAAACAAAGTGAAGAAATTCAACACTTCTGGTGCAAAGATTTGCCGCGTTCCATTGGAGAATTTTGAGCAAGTCAAGAAAGAAAAAAGCAGGGGGTGTGGAAGATGAGCCGAAAGTAAAGGAGAGCTGAAAAGAGACTAAAGAAGCGGTTGTGACAAGGCAGAAAAAGGATTGTAAGCAAGGATGAAGTAAAAGAGCTGCATTAGCAGAGGAGTGGTTGGGCGGATTGATGGGCTCAGTGGAGATATAATTGCTAAAATGAATTGGAGAAGATGACACAGTGCTCCAATCGATCCAACCCGACGGGGTCGGAGACTGCACCACCACGCTGAGATGGCTATTGATTGGAGCAGCGGAAACGTCATCGTCGCCGTTGTCTTTGTCGTGGTTTTGCACCCAAAGTTACACTAATTGATTAATTGTAGGCGTTCTGCAGTACCCCTACAGACTGTAATACATATGCAATTTGCCCAACAGTCAAACTTGGCGTTTTCTGCAGCAAATAGGCTCAAAAGCTAAAAAATTAGTACATTTAAATAGGTAATACGCAAGTCATAAGCTTCTTCCTGCTAACTGGTCCTCCCATCTCAGGTTGCCTTTGACAACAAGATCCCCCCACCTTCCCCAGAACTTTCACGAAGTGAGCATGTGAGCAGTGAGCATTTCACTATCTACTAATCTGGGCCAATCTAGAGGACAAACTTCGAAAACGAAACAAGTAGGTAGTCCAAGCTTTCGGTGGAAAAGAGTTTAACATATCAACCTAACGTTTGGTTGGTACCAGAAAGGACAACTTACCGCAAAAATTTCGTTCCTTATGCCATAAGGAAGCCAAAAATTATTATCATTTTGGTTCCCGGCTGTGGTTCCCCCGAGCAGTTTGAGCAAATAAATGCTACACGGAAGGATGTGTCTGCTAAAGTCAGTAAGAGAGACTTGATAACGGGAAAATATCTTGGGAGATCAAAATTCCTGGCACAGCTCTTTGAAATCCAATGCAAACCCCTAGATTTACTTAGGCCAATATAGAATTATCAGCACGATGAAGTGTAAAAGTGGTAGACATGATAAGCAAAAGAAAAGCGATTGTTGCAGGATTGCAGGAGATAGAATACAAAAATCATGGTACAAGGGTTGCAGGATTGCAAGAGAAAGAACACAAAAATCATGGTACAAGAATGACAAATGGAGGTGAAGGAACGTACAAGTAGTTCTGAAGTGGCAATCTTTCTGTTAAAAATGGGGTTGGAATACCGGTGTGCTCAAATTAAATGAAAATGTGATTGAGGCGGGAGATGTCAATGCAAGGATAATGGTGATAGTAATTACAATCGAAAATAAGGTAATTTCTTTTTTCTCGGTGTATGCTCCCAAGTGCGGCTGTAGCACTGAAAAAGACTTATTCGATAACCTGTGTAGAAATGCTGAAAGTACATGAAAAATAGGTACTTTTAAGATATTTCATGAGTTATGGGGATTTCAATCGTCATGTACATGACGGTGTGCGTGAAGATCAGAATGGTCAGCAAAACGCTGATGGAGAGTGTTGAAGTTTGCATATAGTTCTGGACTAAAAAATGCCAACACATGATTTGAAAGACACTTGGAGAAGCTAGTAACAAATGGATCCGATTGGCACAAAACAGTAATTGATTATATTTCGGTCAGAAAAGAGGTGAAAAACGTAAAAGCAATGATGCATAATCGTTTAATAGCAATTGAGATGCTGTTTAAGAAAGCATACCGTGAGCAAAAGGTGAAGGCAAACAAAATCGAAATGTGGAGATTGAAAAAAGATATATTCAAAAAGCACTGAGAGATAAGGCAAGAAATGTACTCGCTGAAGAGTTAGAGTGAGAAGTGATGAACAGCTGAGTGTCTAAAATCGCGAAGGAAGAATGTAGACTGTGCAAGACTATTGGAAAATGGAAACTTGGTGGTAGAATAATGATGCTGTCAAGATGGCCCTAAAAGACGACAAAGAAAATTATAAAAATGAAGATGGGAGAAAAGTAAAGAAGCAAGAGCAGTGTAGAAGTACGAAATAAAGCTAAGATGAAGGTTGCAAAAGCCATGAACGAAGAATCAAGAAAAAAAGCAAAAAAGGAGAAAATGAAAATGGAAGAAAGGATGAGACACATCTATTGTCATGCAAAAACAAAGGCAATGAACGTGTGAAGGGATATTGTCGATAGTTCCTGCATGAGAAATCAAAATGCACAATTGAAAGTGCAGTTGGTTGATAGATCAAAGTCATGAAAGGAATATTGTGAAAAGCTGTTACACAAAGAGAATCTCGGGGACATTGCACTGGAATTAAGCAAACATAGGACCTGTAGTGGAAATAACAGCTGAGGAAGTAAGAAAGGAAACGTCTAAAATAAAAAAAGGTGGAGCAGCTTGGTCAAGTGGTATAACAATTGAAGTGATTCGGTAGTGCAATGTTGAATGTACTTGGGCAAAGATCGCAAATGGCATGATCTACAGGGTGGCCGAAAAGTCCCAGGACACTCTATTTTTAATATTTTAATGCTGTTAAATATGATTGTTTTAATATTCTAATGTTGTTAAAACAATTTATTTGATTTATTTTTTCAGGTTATTTAGGTTATTTCAGGTCATGACTGACATCAGTGTATTTACTGTTTTAATATGCAGAGTTTCCTGATCGATGGATTGCCCGCGGATCAAATTCTTTTGCTTGGCCACCACGAAGCCCCGACTTGACCACTCCAGACAACTCATTATGGGGTTTTATTAAAGGTCAAGTTTCTGGTATTAGATACGAAACCATTGATCAGCTAAAGCATGCGATTATTGCAGCTTTTGCTAGCGTATCAAGGAATTCTCTCCAAAAAATGGCACAAAGAACATGGAGGCGAATGGAATTGTGCAAGAACAATGAGGGCCAACATACTGATCCCCTAGACCACTATATTACTCTAGTTGTTTTCTGCTTTGTTTCTAATAAAGTTCTCTTTTTTGTTGAATATATACGTTTCTGTGTGTTTCATTAAAAAATACTGTGTTTTATTAAAAATACATGTATAGTGTCCTGGGACTTTTCGGCCACCCAAAATACATGTATAGTGTCCTGGGACTTTTCGGCCACCCTGTATAAGAAGGGAATAAATACCTAAGAGTTGGAGAATAAATGTGCTGTTACCACTGTAAAAAGGAAAAGGTGATACAAAGACATGCACCAGCTACAGAACCCTGAAAATGCCTAAGACATTCAACAAAAGTTGTGGAAAAAGTTTTCAAGGAGAAATTTCGAAAAACAGTTGAAATTAGCGAGATTTAAAAGAGTTTTATGCAACGGAAATGTACATTGGATGCTATATTTTGTGTGATACAATGACTAGAGAAATATAGATAAATTAAAAAGGAATTATATTTTATCTGTGTAGGTTTGTAGAAGACCGTTGATCATGTTCCAAGAGAAATGATTTGGTGGGCATTACGTTGTAAATTATCACCTTTCTTGTGAATTGGAAACAGTAGTCAAAGCAGTGATGGAGACGTATAAAGAAGCTGAGACATCAGTGAAACTTGAAGGTGAAATGTCAAAATGTTTTCAAATGAAAGTAAGGTACATCAAGGTTCAACGCTTAGTCAACTGATCTTTTCAATTGTTACGGATGCTTTAACTGATGATGTGGTAAAAACAATCAAAAAATTCTTGTACATTGATGATTTAGCCCTTGTTGGAGATAACTGGAAAAAATGAAAGACAAGCACGTTAAATGAAAAAAGGTATTAGAAGCAAGATTTCAAAAGTAAACGATAAAACTAAAGCAATGAAAACTGAAGCAAAATCACCTAGAGATAGCCAATGATGTCGTTGATCCATGGAATATATCGAAAACTCGAATATTGGATACATAAAACATGTTTACATGTCAAAGAAAGGCTGATGAGTGGAAAGAATTAACGGGGTGGCAGACGTAGATATGGCATTAATGAAGAACAAGAAAAACACGTGAAATTGGGATGTGATGAGATCGAGATTGTTAAGAAGCTTTGTTATCTGGGCAACATACTTAGAAAATATGCTAGCACTGGCAAGGCCGTCACGTCAAAAATACGTGCAGGATAAAAAAAGTTTAAAAAATAGTCGGGTACAGTTTGTGGCAAAATGTTCCCTAGCAGACTAAGAAATAGATTACATAAAGGAGATGTGAAAAGCGCGATGTCTTATGGGGTTGAATGTTGGGCAATGAAAACGGCGGATATGAGGCGAATGCAGACTACGAAAATGAGAATGATTTGGATGACGTGTGACTAGACATATTTGCACAAAATTTTTTTTGTTCGAAACTGTGTAGGTTTTTTTTGTTCGAAATTTTTTTTGTTCGAAACTGTGTATGTACAGATGTTGAGAATATGGACCAACAAGTAAGAGTACATCGGCCGAAATGGTTGGGGCATGTTGAGCAAATGAGCGTAGAGTGCTTAACAAAAAGAACGTGGAAGAACCCAACTGTAGGAAACGTGAGAAGAGGAACACTAAAGAAAACGAGGGAGGAGACGGTGAAGAATGCCATTGAAACAAAAAATTTGGAACTTGAAGATGTTTTGGATATAGACAAGTGGAGGTGTTGCTGCAGTCTGGTTTTTCCAGATGAATTGGGATGTTGGCCAAAGCTTGGAAAAGTAAATGGAAATGAATTTTAAGAGATCATTTTTGCGGTAAATTTTAGTGTAGTAGGGCACAGCACTAGCTTTATTTGAAACATATAAAGATCATCACTGTACTGTATGTGGTTGTCAAACTATCTGAATACCAGCAATCAACTGCACACAAGCTGGTACCGGTAAACGTACCACAATTTGAGTAGCACTAGGATAAGTGAAAACAAGAAGCAGTAATTAATGGCATTTCTGGCAATTAAGTAAAGCTGCTCTAACTTGTTAGCACAATGAAAAAGAAAATATCCAAGAGAAGTAAAGATAAAAATGGGAGAAGAAAAGCCTTTGTGAAGTAAAGATAGAAAAGCATTGCAGAGTAATGCCTAAAGCAGGAAAAATTTTAGCCTTCGGCAAAGAGATGTGTTTAGATAAGCAAAAAGTGAGGCTAAGTAAGAAATGTTGCTGTTGTCCGGATGTAAAATAGTATATAGAACAAGCAATATAAAAATGCTTTTTATTGACGTTTCGCTAGGCAGGTACGTCAAGCTTCGTCAAAAAAAGCGCTCAGGTTGTTCTGTACACTATTTTACACTGGAAGGACAACACTTTTCCTTACAATTTCAGCAATGCCTAGTGTACAAGAAAATCTTCGTAGCTAAGCAGTGCCGAGCAAAGTGAGGATCCGTTTAAAAAAAGTAGGGCTCCATTTAAAAGAAGGAGGCCTCACAATTGTCCAGGTTAAGAAAAAGACATCAAATCGGAGGCCAGAACTCCAGTTTTACCAGGGCTCCCTGTGTGACCTCCACAGCGACAAGAATAGCGAATGAAGAAAATATGGCTATTGGCCGGGTCGTCAGCAAGATACAAAGCTGTTTGTGAAAAAGAAACAGCAATATGATTAACAAAAAGAGAGTACAAAACATAGTCAAAAACGGATAATGAGAAACATCTCAGCTGTGTTAAAAAATATAATTTTTGTGATAATGAAACAATACCCAATGACGTTCATCAGAGGTAAAGAATTGATCCACCGTACATAACAAGATGACCAGCATCAGAAATTAGTAAAAGAAGGAGAGATGCCAAACAAAGTAGCAGACTTTGGAAAAATCTGACAGCAGCAAGAATTTTTCGAGGGCATATCTGTTTTTATAAAACGCATCCGTAACTAATTGAGAAAAAAATTTAACCGACAGTAAGGCTGGCCAGGCGGGGAAGTGAAGAACTAAATTTTAGAAAGGAAAATAGACGAGATAAAATGATGCGCTTTCAAAGGCTTCGAGTGGCTAGAGGTTAGAGCGATGGATTTGAAGGAAGCAGGCAAGTCACAGATTTTTAAGTCTAACGGGACATGAAAAGTTATATATCAAAGGAAATAAACGTAAAGACTGAGAAAAATAAAAAATGTAAAGAAGCTCCAGATCTGATGAAAGAAGATGTTGCAACAGAGATTGTAAACGGAGAGAAATTGGCAACATCCGCATTAAATTTGATAGCAGAAGGAGAGCAGAAAGAAGAGTGAGAATCCGGAGAACAGAAAGGTAAAACTGCAAGTAGTCAGGAAAGACGGTAACCGACGCACAGGGAAAAAACGGTTACGAGCTAAGAATAGATCAAAATATGGGATAGGAAAACAACCGACAGAAAGTAAGAAAGAATTACAAATTGAAGTCAGGAAAGAAAAAGACGCTTATTTCTTTCCATATCTTTAACTTGGCGATGACAGCACAGCGTGCCATAACGCAAAGATGTGATCTTAGTGCCCTTCTTTCACCTGTGTAAGCAAAAGTGAAAGACTTTGCATCTTCCACTTACTGCTTCTTCCCTTTTAGAAGACAATCGAGGTTTAGGAAGAATTTTTTATCAAACTCATACTTTGTGCTTAGAGATCAATGATTGTATGCTGGCGAGATCATGAGTTAATTCATCCGTCATAAGTAATTGTTGTTTTTCTTTGAGCCATGCTAATTCATCAGCAATATTTGCAAATAATCGATGCATGCGACGAGAATCTTCTAATCGGTCTTGTTTACGAGAAGCTAGTTCACAAATCTCCTTGTACTTCGATTTCAATCCTTCCACGCGATCGCTCACTACAGCAGGTTCACAAGCTGTATAATCTGCAAAATAACGCTACAGTTATCCTCAAAACTATATGCGACCTCATAATTAATACTTTGGAAAAAGATTAAATGACGGGTGCAGCAAAGGTATCACAATAAAAATGCGCCCAACCCTTGCCACGTTAAAATTTCTGATAAAATTTACATAAAATGTATGTACACAAAATGCAGGGTGTTACAAAATAAATGCCGCAAAATTAAAATTACATAAATTTTATAACACTTTAGATATTTATGTTTTTAATGCATCGTCTTTAATTGCACATTTAAAAATTATTTGCCGTGTTTATTACCAAATTTCTCCCATGTTTGCGTAAGCTTTGGCGATGTCACCAATATCATAAATTTTCAGTTTTCTATACATTTATTATTTACAGTGCATGCTCAAAATGTCCGCCTCTACGGTTGAGACATTCATTCAGCCTGACCGCAAAGTTTACGATAACTCTCTGGCACATGTCTGCCGAGATTGCTTACATAAATCTTGTAATAGCTGACTAGCTCTTGAAGTGTCCTTGGTTTGTCAGCATACACATGATCTTTGGTGTATCCCCAAAGAAAGAAGTCAAGGACATCAAAATCAGGAGAATGAGCTCCCATCGATAATTCGTTTTTCGAGAAATCATTCTGTTGCCAATTTTTGTTTCATCAATTCCATGGTTGCATTGGCAGTGAGAGGAGTAATAACGTCTTACACAAACCATTGCTGGTTCATAATAATCCCTCGGCGGCAATCGAGAGATGAGCAGAACTTGCGGATGATGTTACGGAAATTTTCCTGATTTACTGTAACTAATTTTCCACCTTCATCTTCAAACCAGTATAGCCTAATTATGGTTTTTAAGACCATGGCATACCATGCAGTAACTTTAGAGGAGTGCAAAGACCATTGCAACACTTCCAGTGGTGGTGCAGTTCCCCAAAATATGCTCTACTTTGAGTTTACGTAACCATCAAGATGAAAGTGGGCCTCATTGCTGAACCAGACTTTGTCTATCCAGTCCTGGTTTTCCTCCATTTCGTCGTTAAATTAACTGCACATGTCGACTCGTGTCTTTTCATCATTTGCAGTTACTTGGTGTTTAAATATCAATGCAATATGGAAAGTTTCAAATCCAGTTTCAAAATATGGACAATGCTCATTCAATTCACGCCCAACTCTTTAGATCGCCACTGAGAAGACTTTTTTAAATTGTGAATGGCAGAGCAACGGACAGCATTAATGTTCTACGGAGTTCTGACATCTCTTCGTCAACCAAATCTTTTTTGTTCAGATTATGAACAGTTTTATCAGTTTGAAACTTCTTCACAATTCCCCACACCGCCTTTCGGTCCGGAGCTGCTTTCACGCTAAAATGACGCTAATATGCTTGTTGAGTTTCTACAATAGAATTGGTATTAAAGTAGAATTCTGTCAACTTTGGAATTTCTTCATCTGTAAGCTTCATACTCCATGGATTGCTTTCAAATTACATCAAAAGAAATTCTTAGCTTAGGTCTACAATATCTGCAAAAATGAAATAATTCAGATAACAGAATGAGTGTTACAGACAAAATCCTTTCAGAAAATATTTAATCAAAACTGTTTTTCGTCCTGGTAAAACTGCAGGGCCTCTTTCACTACTTATAGCTAGTTGAGACCTAAATTTATTATTCGTGTCTTTTGTGCAGTAAGCAATACTACGAAAAAATATCTAGCACAGCCATCTCTATGAAGTTTTCATTGTCTAGTTCCACGTGCTCGCGGGAGAATTTCGTAAATTTGCAGCACTATAAAACCGCAGCACCTAAGTCATTTTGGCATTTTCTCAAAATCAAAATACGGATAAAGTGTAATCTCTGCTATAAAGTTGAATCGTTTCGGAAAATTATATACTGTCAGTAAGTGTATATGTTATAAACTACTGTAATTTATCGTATTATAAGCTACCGAATTTATTGTTAACAACAAGTGCTTCTCATAATTCTCTTATAATTATTTATCGTCGTATCGTTAATGCCAACGCTATTTGCTATTTGATCTTTCTATTTTACTATGTTTTGAACCCAAATTAAGTGTGAGGTTTGGCTATTTGCTTATAATTGTTTAATTATTCTAGAAAACCTGTCGCAGTATCGATGCCATTCGTACTTGATAGATCGAATTTTTTCGTCTCTGAATTACATTTGATTTAATCATCAAGAGTGCCTTTTGATACGGCGATTGAGTTTGCGCTCGCTAAGCGCTAAGATCTTCCCCCAAACCGTGTGACAGGGATAGCAGCAGTCACAATGAGAGCTAATTTTTGTTGTGGTTTTTTTTGTGACACATGGCACTTGGAAACGTTGGTATCGGTATACAATAAAAACAGCTTTGTAATGACAGTCCAACTGCATTATTGTCAATCGCTCATTACATCAGTATACTGGACTAATTTCTGAAAATATCAAGTTATACAGCCAGCTCAACAATATAAAAATAATATTATTAATAACTACACGGTTCATTCCTTTATTGCACAAATCGAGTGTCAGGAAAGCGGTCAGAAGAAATCCAATAAAATCAGTTTCTTTTTTAGATTTTGTGAAATAGTCAAATAAACAAACTGGACAAAAATCAGTTTTGAGCACTTTTCTAGCAATCTAATGTCGAAAATAGACCAGTATTTGCTTTTGGAACACTCGCGATTGCATTACAATGCAATTATTATTGACCAAATTAATAAGATCGCTGTTTCCATTTACCACAAAAGTGAACACCAAAACCACCTTTTTAGTTCAGATAAGGAAGTAAAAACAGTTTCAGCGGCAATACGAACAGTGTTGTTGAATTTTATTTTTTGCAAGTGCATCAAAAGTTAAGATTAGTTTGACTGTGGCCGGTGTTTTATCAAAAATTTCATTAAGGGGAAAATTGTAAACAAATGTGTGAAAATCTCTGAACAAAAGTTTACAAAACCCGCTAAACATATCAAAGTGTTACTTAAACGAGCTCAAGTAATTTGTTTTGTAGTTGTAATCAAAAAAATTTTAACACTGCTATTCATTCAATGCGTAAGCCAACAAAATCAATTATTCAATGTCATTTATTTATAACTCAATGAACAAGTCCTTACTTATCATCTAATTTTGAACCAAAACTTAAAACCTTTTCATATTTCTTACCGTGAGAAAGAGATTACGTCATTATTTCATGTTAGTTCAAAATTCAAGGTAAGATTTCCGAATTATAATTCAAAATTTCTTGCAAAATGTGATGCGATTGTTTTAATTTTGGTTGTTATCTTATAATTTAAACAAAACGAAAACTGTTAAATTCAGACATTAGATAAAATAGTCTGTAGGCTTTCCAACATGATCCCTGATATGCACAAATAAGCCACATTCGAGCTGTCATATTTCAGATATTTCAGACGGGAGCTCATTTTGAAATAAACGGCAATTTTACATCAGATGTTCATATCGTACTCTTATTGATGAAAGCTAGAGACTTTTGTGACTTTTCATACAATGATACAAGTGGCTGCACCTGAGCAAAAACTGTTGAATTCGCCACGCATTCGTATTTTTTGCTCAAAGGAAACACGGCATGTGGTTGCTCTTAAAGACAAAGCTGAAGTATCCATCAGTTATCTGAAATCTTTGTCGAGATTTGTTTTTCTTCATGACGCTGATTTTACGCTCACTCAGTAAAGCATGACCAAATAGTACCTACACTCTCTGCCATGCAGTTTATGTAAAAACTCGTTTCAGCAGTTTTAAATCTCGGCAAAAAAGTTCACAAACATGGCCATCAAGTGCCACAAACCGGCAAACAAATGAAAAAAGATTTTTAACACTTCTTGAAGGCATAAACGTAGTAAATAATCAAGGTTTTGCCAATTTCGCATTCGATGTAAACATACATGCAAAACCAGGGCATCAATCTAACTAAATAATCATTTAGGCTTGGGTTCGGGTTGAGCAAAATTTATTTCTATTGATTTAGTTTCGGTTCAGGTTTAATGCTTTATAAAAATTGAGATTGACGTTTAGTTTTCGGCTAGGATTTGGTTTGACGTCCTAAGCAAAACTTCAAAATTTAAACATTAATTATTTGGACAAAATAAGTTTTACAAGATAAAACAGAAGTTGCACATTGTGTTTTGGTGCAAACGCTATCACAGAAGGTCAACACGGAAGAAAAGTAAAATAAATGTGTTTTTTTGTAAAAAAATCGAGATTTTACTTAGATATATCTGACGGTTAGAGCTAAAAACCTAAGCAAGCCGAGCGTAGTGTTCGAAACAAAGTTTGCTCATCAGTGACTCGCCAGGATGCAAGTAAAAAACGACGTTTATTTATCTTTCAACGGCAGTTCACCTTATTGATAAATTCACTTCAATAAGGCGAACTGTGTTTTGCATTTTGTAAGTGGCTTGAAATGAACTGCCACTTTCTTCGAACCTGATCATGATTGAGTTTGACCGCTATGTTACCGACTGCTACAAGTGATGCCCTTTGAGTTACCTTTATCAGTTGGACATAAAAATTCTTTACTTTGTTCATCCACTTCCTGTACTCGATCACCATGCACAGTTATATCCTGCTGAAGTAGGGCATGTTTCTGAATCTTTTCTTCTACGCCCATCAAGTGATCTCCCAAATCATCCTTCTCCAAATCAGCCTTCAATATTTAATCGATTGTATAGCAAGAAAAGTTTGTAACTGTGGCTGCGTTTGCACATTGCAATTTTCGCAATCAGGAATAAAACATCCGACTGATATTTGGAGCAGATTTTGAGACGGTGTTTGGCTGCTTGATACTGAGGGCGAAGACAGCATCGCTCTGTTTGAACTTAGTATCAAGCAGCGACACCTCATCCCGAAACCTGCTCTAAATATCAGTAAGAAGTTTTATTCCTGGTTGCGAAAACCATTATGTGCGAGCGCAGCTTATATTTACCATCATGAATTAGATTTAAAATAAAGCAGTGAACAGAGACACGCACTTGGTATTTCTTAGCACATAAAAAATAGATATACAGTGACAATAGCTATTACATAAGAATTGTGAGAACTCAATTATCTTTTTATTATAATAATTTATATTTACTTCACAAAATTGCCGCACAGCAAACACACCGATCTATTGACTATCGCCGGTTTATAGTTGCAACAACCTGATGCATAACTGAAGCTTTGGAAAACCCTTTGTAAAAAAAATTGCCAATCGTGTTTTAGTACAAGTGGCTATTGTAAGAATGGTAAACGCCATGTGTAAAAATAGCGAATCTCTATTTTGTACGCTTCCAACAATAAAAATTTTGCTTAGTGTAAAAATATAAACCATAACTTGGTAACAATTTCTGGTTTTAGTTTGCAAGACTTATTCGTCAAGATTAGGTTTACTGAGTTTATCATAATACGAAGTAATCATTTGTACTTTAACATCAGTCATCCAATCCAGCAATGAAATCATGGATTGAAGCATTTGTTGGAGTCGAACATTTAATTCAAGCCTTTGACGACGATCAGCCAATAACTCGAGCAGATATTCCCACAGTTGCCAAACATTGTCTTTGCTGAAACATCATAATGTCTATTTCATAATACATGCAAAAGCAACTAACTCCAGCTTTAACTAACCGACTGATGATTCGTTTAATATCATGATAATCTTCTCTTTGTAATTCATCAGACACCGCCACAATAGCCTGAACTCTTTCTCCATAAGCCTTCACGTCAGTTTCAATTGCTTCATGCTTCTTCGTGGCAGCTTCCACACCAGTAAGATCACTACCAAAATGGTCCTGAAAACACATCAAAACATCACGTCTAACAGAAGCCGGAGCAACAAAAGAAATAGGTAGGGCGCTCTGACAACGCAAATCATGAGAGTCAAACGTAGCCATTGCCAAGTTGTGTAGGATGTTGAACTTGTACGAGCACGTCAGTTTGCAAACATGAAGGTTATTTTACCAGAAGTCCATCTGCAGTTTTGTCCTGCACTGCAGAACATATCAGATAGCTTGAATTCGATGTCTATTTTTTCTACCACTTTTATAATTCCAAATTTGATTACAAACCAACAGAAAGATTGCGGATCTCTAGAGTTTGCCACATTTATATTTATTAATGCATGTACTGTATTATATACACACAAAGACAAAAATTTAATGAAAGCACAACTTTTGAAAACCAAATTTTATGAGCCGCCTGTTGTCTATGCAATACTTTCATTCTGCGGACAAAAATCGGAAAAAAATGATTATTGCACGTTGATAATTTTTGTTAGGCTGTCTTCTTAGCTAAATCACCATAATTACTGTGGACAATGGGCGCAAGCACTCATCGATCAATACGTCTACCAGTATAATGTTTTAATTAATTTCATTGCTATTTTCTATCTTTGATTAAGCAGATTAGCTATAAATCTTTCTCACCGATAGAAGAAACAAAAATTATGATTAGCTAAACTAATCAATCGGCACTTGTTAGAAATAAACACAGTAGGTCATATTTTATCTTGTCAACACCAAAGATTGATACAAAAATTCCTCCGCTTTATTACCATGCTTTGTAGTGGAACAATCCTAGAGCTGCAAACTGAAAATGGGTCACTGCATGGGCACTGTGATTAACTAAGCTTTTCCACTTAATTGGTTCTATCCAACCATTTCGACTTTCCCCGCTTCCTTTCTCCTTCAGCTACTCCTTTTGTGATGACGATCTAACTATGTGGTCCTCCTCCCTCTTCTGAACCTGCTGCTGCCGGAGCTACTCAAAAAATTCTGCCTAAACTGCAACGTTGGTCTTAGCACAGGTGTCTTGCTGAGCATTAAATCTTCAGTCCCGCCTCTCTCTCCTTAACTCCGCTCTTCGCTTGAATCCACACCCGCCTTTTTGAGTTTATAATGATACATATCTTAGCATTCCAAAGAATATAGTAATACATGTATAAATGGTAACTATGTTACGAAAATATTTAAATTTACCGACCTACTGCACTCACGATTGCACATTGCAGTTTCACATTGCATGCATTACATTTTGTAGATACAGTTTTTAGCAATTATCACATATTTTATTCTCCTCTTTATCTGACATGTTTAAACGAAATTTTTTCCTACAAGGGTTTGATATTTTCTATGTTTACACACACGTCTCTTTCTCAATGAATACATATGTATAAGGGGCATACCAAAAGTTCTGCACAATGGCTATTGTTCTATTGTTTATACCAAAAGTTCTGACTGTATTCTAGAACTGTGATGGCATAATTTACATGGACTACTGCCCTCCAAAGCAGACAATCAATGCTGTCTACTATTCTAGTCTGCTTTAAACAGTCCATTTCAAACTGCCAAGAGTCAGGCTTCAAAAGATTCATATGCACCCCTTTTTTTGCTGGACAATGCACCTGTCCACACAGCACAAAATTCCATGGCTAAATTACGTGAGCTGAAGTCGCAATTACTTCCTTATCCAGCTTATAGCTCAGATCTTGCTCCAAGCGACTTCCACCTATTTGGGCCACTCAAAGATCCTCCTCGTGGCAGAAAATTTGGGTGTAAAAATGAGCTGAAGTCAGCCGTGAATGAGGTGCTTAAGGCCATGTCAATAGACTGGTTTGAAGAAGGAATAAAGAAGGTTGCAGAGTGTTGGAGAAAGTGCATTGACTTGCAAGGAGATATTGTTAAAAAATAAAATTTGTTTTATTATTTCGTGATTCTTTGTTCTAAAAATATAACAGTTTGTGCAGAACTTTTGGTATGCCTCTCGTACTAGCCGGTTCTGCCGGCGGAACCCTGCAGAGCTACCAGTCAGTTATACAAGGTTAGTAACATCGGTTCAGCCGACTGCGCTGGCTTCAACCAAATCATATTTTTAAGACCACAATCAATAAGTTGGTACTCATGGGGGCATAGCCGCTATGCGTCTAACCGCAATTGCAATGCGAGTACTTTAAATTAACAGAGGGCTTAAAAACTCTCCGAGGGGTTAAAAACTCTCCATCATTTCACAAAGTCTATGCGTTCTTTCAATTAAGTATAGGAGAGCAAACGCAAAGTTGGGATTGGCTTCCGTAATTGTTTTTGTTTTACAGTTATACAAATAAGTTATTTGGTGGTATGGATATTTCATGACTTGGTGCAACCCCTCTCGTAAAAATAATAAACTGTAACAAAACAAAGAAATCATTCGCATAATTGATGTCCTATTGCTTCTTGTGTGCTTCCAAAAGAATTATTGGTGGTTAAGTAGATTGGGTTAAATAGCCAGTTGTTAAGTGCAAAATAAATGTGACGCAGTTACACATTTGATATTGAGTCAAGTAGCAATCCAAGTCAGCCCGCAAAAAAAGAATTGAACTAACAACATCCAATAACCTTTGTATGCCAACGTGCAGCTCTACCACTGAACTAATAACGCATTCAAAATTGAGACACTAAGAAGTAATCATTACTCACAAAAGCGAACACTAAATGGAGGTAAAGAGATAGTTTATTTGTAGTATCAAGCAAGAAATAAAATAATAAATCGATTGTTTTGCTTAATACACTTCATATTTTTTGATGCAAACTGATGTTATTTGCAAACAGCTTATCATTTCATCTCTCAAAAAAGGTTTCAAACGCGTTTGTACGGTCAATATTTTTTGAGCAAATAATCGAAAACAACTTTTACAATCAATCGTCCATTAGGACGTCATCTTAACAAGGAAATAAAATTGTTGCAATTTGATGATTCGGGTGCTGGCTTATTTAAGTAAAAAAAGCGTTTTCCTCCGTCAAGAAATGTTAAACAAAAAGTTTTTATTGTGGCGTCATCATGATGTTCGAAAACCGTGACAGGACGATCAAAAACTCTACCTCCAAGAAAAAAAAGTGATCGCGTATGTTTGGACAGGAATATGGGCCAAATTCTTGCTTTCAAAATGTTGGTCTCCAAAAAAAGATATTTATGCTTGTTTGGAGACCAAACTTGGCAAGATTTTCTCTTTAAAAAGGTCTATCTCCTTAATGTTCTGCCGCACCCTCCATACAAATATGATAATGCTCACTGCCGGAAAAAGAATTGAGTTTGAAAATTAGATTAAGTTTATTTCAAGTTCCACCTCTCGCCTTCCCCTCGCCTAAAAAATACATAACTGATTAGAATCACCACGCTCTTGTAAGTGGCTAACGCTTTCTTAGTTATACCGAAACTAGGGAGTGGCCAGTAAAACAAAGACATTTATTTACATTCTGGAGTCCCTGGCTACGTGTAGCTTGCCTTGTTTTCAGCATAAACGTACTTACGAGCTGAACCTCCTCTCAGTTGGAACAGCCAACGATATTAAAAATTTTTATTCTTTCACTTTATGAAGTGCATGGAAGCATAATGCTCTATACGAAGTGCTGTGCACATATTGCTAAGTTCTGGCATAATCGCTGCTAAAGGAAGTGCAAGTTAACCCTAAGTCGATCACTTACAGTAAAGCTATTAGATTAGATTGGGTTATGGTTTAAGAATATAACCCCTGGACCAATTTTTTGCTAAATATGGGATAATTTTTGTGGTTTCTGTAAGATTTCACACAAAAAATTGTCAGTTTGTTCAACTTTGCTACATTTGTGTAAAAAGATTAAGATCAGTCAGGCTTGCGGCTCGATTGTACAAAAGTTTTGTAATTTGCCATTGCATCACTCATGTAATATGGCAAAACCTAACAATATTATTTGAAATATCGTAAACCTTAATTTTTTTTTGTTTATGTGATTAGCAAACTGATCAGCAAACGCGATGAAGTAATTAATGTTTGTATAGTTGACAGCTTCAAGGCAAAACTAAAAAACTTTGATTCAGCCGCTCCCTTGTTGAACAATTGTAAGCAACAAAGTCAATATTCTCAAAAACATAATATTGGTAGTTGTAAACTTTTGCTTGTCAAGGCAGATCGCTGAAAACCAGGTTTTTGATCAACCGCTATGTGGATGCTGCAATGTATCATTTTTCTTGAACAGGCCGCGTCTATCACTTGGTCGCTTTTCAAGTAACAGCGAGTAAAAACTACACGCGCAGTTGCCGCATGCTGCTTTTTTCCTTTCAATCGAATTATGCGCGAGTTTGAACAAAAAAAGAAGCATGCTGAAGAATGCTTAAATTGCCTCACAAAAAATCTGTTGTTGTATCGTTAATTGAGCTTAAATCGATAAAGTTTTTTTCATCGCAAGCACCTTGTTTATATCTCCGAAAAAAGCTTTTAATGAAGTTGCTACGGTCAGTACTTTTGAAGAAGCTAACAGAGAACAAAATGTGCATTAAAGCCTTAATTATAACGTCACTTTAAACCCCAAAAAGTAATTTTTTTAAAGTTGGTAAATCGGGGGCTCGCTTTCGTTTAAGCGAAAAAACGTTCCCTTTTCTCAAGAAATGCAAATTAAAAAATTTATCTTTCACTATGACGTCGCAACCCACTCATGACTCTCATCCCGGGGCGATAATAATCAATCGTGCCAAGTTTGATAATTGTAGGCCCAGTACTTTTTCAAGAGTTAACACAAACAGAATTGCACTTCATAGTATACAGTAGACATACGAGCGTAACGCCGCCAAATCTTTGTCAATCACTCATTCGTTATAGAGGATGTTCGAAAAGGCACTGTGAACTCTTACATCTAATATATAAAGCGCAATTTTGTCTCTCTGTCTTAAGTCCTTCGAAACTGCCAGGCGTACAAACATCAATCTTGGCACAATTCGTCACTTTTTCATGGTGAGTGTCATAAGGGGGTTCCTGACGTCACAATAATGTCATACTCAAAGATAACTCTTTTAAAACTCGCAATTTTGGATCGAGGAACGCGGATTTTGGTTCCAACAAAAGCCAGTACCTGACTTACCAACTTAAGGATTGGTAAGTCTTGTAATTAAGAGCTTGTGGCCACTGGGCTGTGACAGCACTATTGTTCTAGCAGTTGTTAGACTTAGTGCACCTACGGCAACCACCACTCATTCACGAGTGATACGGCTTCGCAGACTGCTGACAGACCATCTACTACAGTGGACTTGGTATAATTATAATTTGATAATTATCCCTTACAATATAAGGTATTTTATAATATTTTGCAACACAGTTTCAGAATTGCTAATTGACAAACATGTTCTCCAATACAAGTAGAAGCTGTTTGCCAAGCTCAAAGCAGAAACAAATAAATTACTTAGCTACGTGTGGCCGAATGGGCAAAAAGGGATGAAGAGCGCTGGGAACGTGATGAAAGAGCTGCACGTAGGGCCCGAGATATTCCTAGATGTGGCCAGAAGCTGCACAACGTATGCCCAATCAAAGGCTTCAACAAATAATAGCATTATGTTGCTAACAGTTATATAGACAGCGAAATTGAATTGGCTGCCGAGAAGGCAAAGGCATGGGATTAGGCTTCACTGGAAAGTTCGGTAGATTGATAAGTCCTGAAATGAGCAAAGAGCTTGAAAAATTTGGCCTTTCTAAAAGTTTTCCATATGGTGAGCTACAGGGTGTAGGTCTTGATAAGACGAGGGAAATTACTGCACAAAAAGCATCTCGACCTCACATGGATTTTGACATTGTGAAAGAAGGTTTTGAGATGTCAAAACATCGACGAGATGGATTTTAAAAGCCTGGTCTTAGCACCTGACAAAAAAAACGGAAAGGATTATTTATTATTTATAAAACTTAAAGCTGAGACCACACCGTGATTTCTTGACTAGTTTCTTTCCCAATCAAATCAGATGAAAAACCGCACATCCAAACTATTTCAAGGGTGCTCATCCCAATTATGTTTGGGCCTTTATTGTCCACTGCCGCATTTCAATATTCTGCGGTGCGATGTGAAAATCACTTAGCTACTGTACAATGCAATAGACTCAAGTTTTCGTACCCATATATTGAGTCGAGTTACTTCTGATAATTCACAACTGACGGATTTATTGCAATGTTGCTTCCCTAATGTGAAAAATAGACCTTTACTCAATAACCCACAAAGGATTTGAGCGAATCTGGGCAAAGTCATCCCAGGGGTTTGGTAGACCCTTAATCATTGCCAAACGTTGAGAAGAACTTTTTACTGTCGTTTGAAAGTATTAGAGCCACAGACAGTAAAAGATGGAAAGAATTTGGAGGAGTCATGGATAAAGCGCTGGTTCAAATGGTGGGAATTGAAACCTTTTCAAGTTTAAATTCTTTGGTTACCCAGAAAAAAATTGTGGATAAGATGCCAGGCAAGAAAAAAAAATCGGGAAAAATGGTCATTCCCGTTCACCCAAGAAGCCAAGCAAAAGGTGTCATTTCATGATTTATCTTTGTTCATTTACCGAGAAGCAGTTAAAGTTAGTATAGTGTTTGGCCGTGCTCAAATGGTACAAAAGTTATGACAAAATTAAAGAAAGTTTTCAGTAAAACCGTTTGGAGGTGTTAAACTTCAACATGTTTGCAATAAAAGAAATGGAAACTAAAAGCTTTTGAAGTAGAAACAAGCCATGTGTAAACTGCAGACAGTGTCACTGTTTCAACCTATCAGGTCTCTTTGGTGAAGTTGGTGACCGACAAGAAGCTGGAGGCAATAGAGGCAAAGCGCCTCTAGTTTCTTGTCGGTCACCAACTGCACTGAAGAGACCTGGTAGGTCGAAACAGTGACACTGCCTGCAGTTTGCTCAAAGTGCATCGCTGGCCTCTTGCATTACTTTAAGCCATGTGAGTTTTATATTTGACAGCATCACCTGAATCGGTGTCCAGTTTGCTATGTTGAGACCCTTTAAGCGTTTGAAATTGGTAAAAAATGCGGACTTTGCTTTTGTTGTTTAAACTCTGGTCATTAAACTCTTGCATAGGCAATGAGACTTGTATAATTGAAGCACGAAAATTTTCTTACCATCATTCACTATTTTATAAAGAATTATCGATATGAGTTAACCCTAAGTCTTAACCACTGCGAAGAGCTCACACAAGCGCACCAAAGAGATCTTGGATTCACCTCTTCCCCTTTTGCCAATGTTACCTGTGAAGGTGACTTGGGGAGAGCAACAAAGAAAACCGTAGTAAGCTTTGTTGGGCACTTGGTCGCAGCAAACGTTTTGCTGCACGTCGCTATTAATTGCGTTGAAAGCAGTTAGAAGAAATTGTGATCTTTAAATTAGAACTATGGGCGCACCTGAATCTGGAAACTATATTAGTGGAAACCTGGTGGACTTGAGCAGACGTGTACTGGATGAGAGTCAAGCAATTAATTAAAAAAATGTAATGCCTATGAATTGTATGCTTTTTCAAAAGTATCCGAATTTGACCAGTAGTAGTCTACTGAATTGGAATCACCGGCGTGAATTAGAAGTTCTCCAGTCAACAGACAAATTAGAATAATTAATTGTTCTGTGAATTCGATTAACTTCCAAAATGCTATAACCGTAAACAGACCTATCACTTGACTACCGTAAAAAATCTAACTGAACAAGTCTACATTCTGAACGTCAACTTAGGAACCCAAAATTTTGTGATCCGCAGAATGCTGCGTTTTAAAATATAGTGTAGTTTGCGCCATAAATTTAGTGTTGAATCGCTTTTTACCAAAATCAAATCTTTTACAAAACACCTATAAAAACGATTTTTGTGAATTTGCATAATTTGCAACAAGACCAGCTTGTTTATTTTCTGGCAGATGGTAACAGAGAGCTTAATGCAAAATGCAAGCCAGACTCACGGGTGTGGCAAATTTGAAGAGGGATTGAAATGAGTTGCATTCTCTCACACTGTTAGAAGTGTATAGACCCAATTGCGATTTTAATGTTTACAATAAGCTAAAAGTTGGCAAAAACGATTCGTGCCTTGGGCAATATCAACCAAAAGGGTGGAGCTTTCTTTTGATTTTCCATCAAATTTTAGATATAGAACTAATATAGCAGTTCATTACTTTTCTTAAGCAGTTTATTACTTTTCTTAAATTGTTATCACATGAAACGAAATTATTAAATTTAAAAGCACTTTCATTTTTCAAATTTACATCTATTTTAATAAAATCAATTAATTGCAGTCAAAGCAATTTTTGATGCAACTCAGAATGCAAATTAATTCAAAACACTTGATTAAATTTTCATAATTGTAATCAAATTTTCTAATTTGGCCGTTTCTACTACTTTTCCAATTATGCTCTTAGACTTCATTACGTGGTCTAATTTGGTTAGATGTATTTGGCGCAGCTCTGTTAATCGTTGCATCTCGCTAATTTAAAGCAAAACCGTATTTACAGTGCCGGCAAAAAAATCTGTATATTGACCAAAATTCTTTGCAAGGCAATCTAACAAAAAGATGTTACAATTAACGTCTTTTATTGTAGGTAAAATATAACTTAATTAGTATTTTGCCTTTTCGATAATTAAATGTATGTAATTATCTAAAAGATGTAGATACGGCCACTGGTGATCTTCAGCTATAATTGCTTAGTTTTCGGTTGGTCAAAGCTTTTGGCAGATCCTTTTACATTTTAACTACCTTGGTAATAACAATGACCATATTAGTATTTTGTCGTCTCGCCTTTAGATTTGATACCATTTGAAGTCTTTTGGACATGAAATCAGCAAGGAAAACAAAGTAGGTGGAGTCCACGCTTACCCACATTTTTTTCAGCTCCTGCTACATTTTACTGATATTGCTTGGTTGCGTCTCCTGAGTCTTTTTTTTTAAATTGCAAGCATTTTCAAAAGGATCAAGGTCTGGCGAATTACCAGGCTACTTTAAAGCATGGTTTGTTGTGGGCGTTAAGAAATTTTGTCATGATCTTCGACTTATAAGCTGGGGCACCATCATGCGTGAAATGATCACACTGATGAATCATCCAGAATGAGAGAAGATGCTCTTCTAAAACGTTGATATAATTGCTTTCTTTCATTGTTACATTTTTAGGAAGTACAAAGCAGCCCTATCCAGATTTTTACTGAAACCTCCCCACATTATTATATTGCCAGGGTGTTTCACTGTTTTAACCGCAAATTTTGGGTCATACCGTGATGCACTACTCGAACCAAGCACCATTTTTGAGACTCCTCTCAGTGTAAAAGTGCTCTCATCACTGAACATCACCTTTTTTACTCTGCAGCTGTCCCATGACGATATTTCCTGCAAAAGTTGAGCTTTTTTTCTTTATTTCAGCAATGAGCATGGGCCTCGTGGCTTCACGGCGACGTGGTAGATCAAGATCCTATTGGAGTAAACAACGCATTATCTTGGTTGAGACACTGTGAAAACGCTCAAGGTGCTTGATTTTAATTCAATGTCAGTTATAGACGGATATGATGATACTTCACGTTTCAAAAGTTTATCCGTTCTTGGTGAGGTCTTTTTAGGTGTGCCAAAGCCCGACTTCCTCCTTGGTACCATCCCGGGTGGTGATAACGCAGCCGTCTTTTTCAATTAATAAATTGCCTCTCTTGAAACTCGATATTTCTAGCTACAGCAATCATAGAATCTCCCTTTTCTAACAAAATCAAGGCACGAGATTTTTCTGCTATTTGCATCTTTTTTTCGACCCATTTTAGTTTCTGAGATAAATTTTGCAACATCTCAAAATTTCAAGAAAATAAAAAATTTTGTCCGATTTCACCGACCTTACTAATCACCAAGCTGTAAAACTACACGAAGCCGTAGAACCATGGCTATGCGGTAAGGTATACCCAAATAGTAGCTTATGACATAAGCATAAGTGTTATTGTCATGCATTATGCTTTTGGCTGAAACATTACGTTAAATATACGTGCAAGCTTTTTATGCAAAGCTTTTTTCGCCGAATAAAATAAGATTTTTTCGCCAGCACTTTAGGGAGCGAGTTTTCTTTTTTCTTTAAAATGTGTAGAGTTTACTCTTTCTAGAGTTTTACAATCGTTTAGGACCAAAAAATTTTTTCTCTCACCTTTCGCTTAGCTTCAATTTCAAAATAATATAGCTCTGGCTTTCAAATTTTAAACTACTGCATTGCACATCAAAAAATGTTTAGTTGGAACATTTTCAACTTCGTTTCTTCCTATTTCATCAAGGCTAAAACCTAGCAAACTTTGCATCAGTGTCTTCAAGCAAAGCAAGCCTTATATTCATATCACATTCGTTACAATCCCAGATATAATTACTTGGGCAAGTTTCTTCAATAAGATCAATTTTTTGAGAGCAAGTTTTAGCAGCGCGGTTTTTGTTAGAGTTATAAACATATAGAGTAAATTTCGTATTCTTAATTTAATAGGTCAATAAAAAATCAATTTTTTACCATTAGATCAATTTTTTTAAGATAATAAAGTCAATTTTTTATAGTTAACAATGTTAGTCAAAATAGTTCTTTCGTATTGGTGAGAAAAACTCATAACTAGGATAAAGCTTACTTTTTGTTTCAACTTACGATAATAGTTACGACAATTAGGAGACAACACTGTTAATTTGTAAGGTAAAAATGTTTGCAGTATAGCGAAGCGGCATCTAAATATAGCAGGCATTCCTCGTATGTCGAGTGTAACGATATTTCAACTAGATTACTTTGTTCTTTCGACAATTTATTACTCAAATTTAACGTTTCGCTCCCCTTAGTTACCGGGGAGCTTCTTCAGAACACGGTAGATGTTAATAATGTAACATACAAACTGTACAACATAAAAATATAAAGACTACCTGTATTACTAAACACTAAAAATTATTTATCAACAGGGCAGGCAATCACGTAATAACAAAAACATTGTTACATCACAGATACAGGAGTGGTCAAGTGAAAAGTGTTGTGAGAAACATAAGACATTATTTATTGGAGACAAACACATTATAAACACTCGGAAAATTTGCACCATCATTGCGATTAATAACATTACATGAACAAGCCTTTTGATTTATCAAAAAACTTTCCGCAACGCGACGTCTGTATGCATGTGATTCTCACTTCAGTATTTTGACATTATCCCAATATTTTCTATGATCGAATTCCATAAACATGTTGACTCAGCGCTGACTTTTTAGTGTTAAAAGTCTTGACCGCATCAACATGTTCCCGTTTTCTGGTTCTAACACTACGTCATGTTTCACCTACTTACACAGCATTGCAATCCCGGCAAGAAATTTGACACACCAAACCACGTTTTTGTTCAAAATTAATAACATCTTTAGGTTTGCGAAACAACGAAGACAACGTGTGATGTCATTTTTAAGCCACTCCGATACCAACTTGAGTCAAAATTCGGCTAATAGGTTCGAAGACACCTTGCACGTAGGGAATCGAAGTAAACCGCTTTAGTTTTTCTGTTTTTCTAAAATTATGATTTTTCAAGTACTTCTTAAAACTACATTTGTTACTGGGAAATCCGTTGTTCTTTAAGGTTTTTGTTATCTGATGAAACTCTTCAATCTTTTTTTCGTTATTGGATGTGATACTGTTGGCTCTGGAGAATAATGTACGAGCCACACTAACCTTTTTTGATAAATCAAAAGGCTTGTTCATGTAATGTTATTAATCGCAATGATGGTGCAAATTTTCCGAGTGTTTATAATGTGTTTGTCTCCAATAAATAATGTCTTATGTTTCTCACAACACTTTTCACTTGACCACTCCTGTATCTGTGATGTAACAATGTTTTTGTTATTACGTGATTGCCTGCCCTGTTGATAAATAATTTTTAGTGTTTAGTAATACAGGTAGTCTTTATATTTTTATGTTGTACAGTTTGTATGTTACATTATTAACATCTACCGTGTTCTGAAGAAGCTCCCCGGTAACTAAGGGGAGCGAAACGTTAAATTTGAGTAATAAATTGTCGAAAGAACAAAGTAATCTAGTTGAAATAACGGCTTCTACGATGTTAGATTGGACCATCTTTTTGTTATTTAAAGTAGATGAAAAAGAGTGAATAGTAGTTTTATGAAGGTGCAGTGTGTAAGCACACTAACAAATGGTATTTTGCTATTCTACAGTGAAATCAGAAATGTTGTTAGGACAAAGAGTACTCCAAGTCGTAAAAATCGTATGTGCAGAAAAAATATAAACTTTTCGTTACTGTTCACTCAAGTGCCCGGTGGGTGAAACCAGCTTAGCTGGCTGAACCGATGGTCTCAATTCCGATGTAAATAATAGGGGCCTGGAGGATGATGCCGGCAGAGCAGGCTAGTCCATACCATAAAGCGCAATTCTGTCTAGTGAGTTTAACTCCTCAGAAATTACCGGACGCACGAGCATCAACTTGGCGGGATAGATCAAAACCACTAATT
Organism: Trididemnum clinides; assembly: GCA_963675345.1. Classification (NCBI taxonomy): domain Eukaryota; kingdom Metazoa; phylum Chordata; class Ascidiacea; order Aplousobranchia; family Didemnidae; genus Trididemnum; species Trididemnum clinides. Next base: position 36,891,162 of record OY776291.1, read on the forward strand.
GAGTGTAATAAAAGGGTTGGTGACGTCATGATATTGTCAAATCACGGATGTTTTCAACTCGCATTTCATGACCGAGAAAAGTGGCTGTTAGCTTAAACGAAAGCCAGTACCCGACATAAACCTTAGAACAAATTTCACTTCTATGGAATCTCACATCACATCATAATTAACTATTACTTGTAAAATCAGTTTTTTAATTTTCGCGAAAAGTACTGATTGTTAAAATGTGATTGACAGCTTTTTAGGGAGATATAGATGAGTTGCTATTGATCAAAAAAAAATCAAAACAATTGAAGCTGTATTAGTGATGCTAAAACAAATTCTTTTTTTTAAGCCTTTTAAGCTTTCTAAGCATGCTTCTCCGTTTTTCCTGCATGCTTGCAACTCGCTTTATGATGTCGTAATGTAGGATTGAAAAGAGAGTCTCGTCCGATGCAAAATATTATTTATCAAATTAAAAAAAGACAAAATCTGAATTTACTACACCCAGTTGGACAAGCTAGTAAACACAATTCAACAACAGAGGCGCTGGCTGCAAAGAAACAGTTTGAAAAATTTTCGTTTCCTTCAGGATAACGCTCGACTGCATACGGAAAAATCAACTCAAAATAAGCCTGTTGAGATCGGTTTTACAGTAATACCACATTCATCGTACTTTAGACTTCTCCCCTTCAGACTATTACCTTTTTTCTCCTATGAAAAACTCACTTCTCGGGTAAACGTGTCAGTCCGCTAAGAAGTTAATCGTAATTTGGAAAACTAGTTTGCTTCAAAACCTGCAGAATTCAATGCAAATGGCATATAACAACTTCCAAAACGCTGCCAATGATGCCAGCGCCATGATCATCCAAATTACAAAATCTTTCGCAAAGAAATCAGGTTTGGTTGAAGGACAAAAATATCAAATGCTTGAAGTGTGGAAACTAGTTTGAAACGTCAACGCCTTGAAAATGCCTGATTTTTTTGACGCTCTGACAAGAAAGTTAAAAAAATAAACTAAACTCTTCCAAAACGCTTTCTGCACCAATCAACAGCCGCCTCAACGTGCTGGTGCGGTCTCCGACCCCGTTTATATTGGGTCAAAATGGCAGTTGGCCTTTCCGAGGGCCCCAGTTACCCCAGGCACTCCCCTTCATTTTTTCGCCATGTTGCCCCCTGAACGACCGCAGAAGGGCAGCACACAGCTTCTTCAAAATCGGTCGCCTGTTTTCTCTTTTTCTTTTCTCCTGCCCTTCTCTTGCCCTTCTTCGTCTCCTCATTCTTCTCCTTCTCTTGATGAGCGGAAACGCTTATCCCAACCCTGGCCCCGTTTTTCCTTGATCTGTGTGTGCTAAAAATGTGACCTGGCAGGGGCCAAGTCAGTGCAATGCTGCACCTGCTCCAAGTGGGTCCATCTAAGGTGCTCACAACTTTACCTCTTCAAACTCAGAGCTCTTGGCAGCTCTCACTCTTGGAGCTGCCCCTCCTTTCGTAACACTGTGACTCCCTCTTCGGACTCCTCCGACATGCATACCTCCTCTGTACAATCTGGCCCCTCTCTGCTGATGCTGCACGCTCGCCACACCTTTGTCTCCAAACCTCATATCCCCCATCTGCCCATTCTGTATCTTCTCCCTCTGCCACCCACCACCGTCCCTTGCTCCTGGCTGTCCTTCTGTGCCTCCCGCCTCCTCTGCCCCTGATTCTCTCAGGATTCTCCAATGGAATGCTGGAGGTCTTCGAGCCAGGACCACTGAACTACTCCACTTTCTTTCGACCCATCCTGTCGACCTTATCTGTATCCAGGAATCCAATCTTAACTCATCTTCCTCTTTCCGGATTCCTGGATTCTCTGCTCTGCGCTCTGATCGCACCTACCCCCAGTCTGGTATTCTCTCTCCTGATGACACGCACGCTAGCGGCGGCGTTGTCAATTTTCATCAGGCAGGGCCTATCCTTTTCTGAACTTTCCACCTCCTTTCTTTCTTCGCTTGATCCCTACTCTGATTATGTAGGGGTCAACATCTCTCTTAACAACTCCTCCTCGCTTTCTTTTCTTAATGTGTACACCCCCTATTTGCTCCTCTCCAACGGATGGCAGAACCGACTCCTTCTCTCCCTCCATTCTTCTCTCCTCCAGAAACCTCTTCATTCTGGAGAACTTCAATTGCCATCACCCCCTCTGGTACTCAAGAGATACTGTACTTCCGATCCCCGCAGGGAGGAAGTATTCGATTGCGTCATTTCTTCTGACTTCCTCCCCCTCAATGGCCCTGACACACCAACCCTTCTCCATCGCTCCTCTGACAGTCCCTCCTCTCCTGACATCTCCTTTGCTCCCTCTTCTCTTGCCCTTCCTTGGTCCTGGGAGGTGCTTCAAGACCTGGGTTCTGACCACCTACCAATTCTTCTATCCGTCCCTTTCTCTCCGGTCTATCACCCCAACGAGCGTCCTCCATCCTCAACTTTCAGAAAGCTTGCTGGGATGACTTTGCGTCCTACTTTGACTCGCACTGTTCATCAGCAGAGGAATACTCGTCTCTTTCCTCTGCTGCTGCTCTTTTCACCTCTGGCACTGAATGCGGCCAAATCATCCATTCCTTTCGGCCGCATCAAACGCCATTCTAAAGCCTGGTGGTCTGCTGAGGTGGAAAGAGCGATTAGTGAAACACGCAAGGCTTTTGCTGTCGCTCACAGAAGTGATAAAGATCGCTAGGCTTACATCTCCGCTTCTCGACGCGCCTCGTCAGTCATCGCCAAGGCCAAGGCTGTGGCATGGCAGACGACTTGCTCTTCTCTTTCACTTAAATCTAACCCTAAATCTGTGCACTCTCTCCTCCGCTCTATCGCTGGCTCTTCTTCCTCGTCTTCTTCCTCTCCTAACTTCCCCAACTGTTCTTATCCCAGGGAATCGGCTTTGGGCTATGCGGCTTACCTGCGATCTCACTTTTCCGTTTCTCAAACGCCCTGCGTAGCAGAGCCAGAGGCTACCTCTCTGAGCTCCGCCAAGCCACGTGCCCTGTGGAGTCTCACTTGCCCTTTTGCTCTCCTTTCTCTCTCGCTGAATTTCATGCGGCTGCCACCAACCTCTCCCCGTCCACTGCCACTGGCCCAAACAAAGTTGCCCATCCTATGCTAAAGCACCTTCCTCGCTCTGCCATGGATTTTCTTCTTCATATTTTCAATCTTTTCTGGTCTTCGTATTTCTTTCCTTCCATCTGGAAGACCTCTTCTATTATTCCCATTCACAAGATGGGAACGCCTCTCGACTCTCCTGCTTCCTTCCGGCCTATCTCTCCCACCTCCTGCGTATCAAAGCTGTTTGAACGCATCGTTCTATCTCGTCTACTATTCTTTCTGGAATCTGAATTCCATTCTCTCTCCCCGTCGGGCCGGTTTCCGCCCTGGACGGTCTACTCTAGATCAAATTCTTAATCTTTCTCAGTCCATTTCGGATGGGTTTAACAAACCCAGGCTGGGCTCTCGGACGATCTTGTCTACTATTGATTTCTCTAAAGCTTTTGACTCTGTCTGGCATCCCGCCCTTTACCACAAACTTATTTCGACTGGCCTCCCTCCTTGCTTTGCTCGTTGGACTTAATCTTTCCTTTCTGACAGGCGCGCTTGTGTGGTTTATCAAAATCACAAAAGCCGTTGTTCCTTTCGAGTCCGTCGAGGTGTTCCGCAAGGATCCGTTCTTGGCCCTGTATTTTTCTCTCTTTCCATCAATGATCTTCCTGCTTCTCTGCCTTCTTCCGTCAGGTGTTCTCTTTACGTTGACGATCTGGCCATTTGGTCCTTCTCACCTTTGGTCCCCACTGCGGTGGAGGCCACACAAGGAGCTCTGATTCGATTGGAGCGCTGGTCTGAGTACTGGTGTCTCCCCCTCAATCCGAGCAAATGTGAGGCCTCCTTCTTCTCAGTGGATCCCCACCAAGCTAACCTCCAGCCCTACCTCATTCTACTCGGCTCCCGCCTCCATTTCAATCCCACTCCAACTTTTCTTGGGGTCACCTTCGACTGCACTCTTTCCTTTTCTAAACATGTATCTTCGCTGAAGGCCAAATTCTTCCCACGTCTCAAGGCCTTACGCTGTATCTCTGCTTCCTCATGGGGTCCCTCTAAGGAGTCTCTCTCGCTTCTGTATAAATCTTTTCTTCAGTCCCTTCTCACTTACGCCTTACCCGGATGGTTTCCGTTCCTAAGAGCGACCAATTTCACCAAATTGGAACGCCTCCACCGAGCGACCAGTCGCGCCATCACCGGCTGCCTCTCGTCCTCGGCTATCCCACTTCTTCTCGTCGAGGCCTCTCTACCTCCCCTACGAGTCACCCTGACTCATTTCACTCTTTCATCTAATGAGCGGGCTCTTCGTCTTTCAACCTCCTTTCCCATTTCAGGTTTGGCCAGACTAGGAGTGAAACCAAGACTCTGCAGATCGTCCTGGAGAGCTCTTGCGTCTACTCACCCGCTCATGCTTTCTTCTACCTCTTCTAAGGAGGCTCTTCTTGCTTGCCCTCTCTTTCCTCCTTGGAATCTTCCTTCGTTCACCGTGGAGCCCACCCTTTCCTCTCCATGCTCCCGCTCTGATCCCCCTCTCGCTCGCCAAGGTGTAGCTCTCACCCACCTTGACTCTCTCCCCCCCATGATCTGGTACTCTGGACAGACGGCTCTGTTCCTTTTCCTTTTTGCAAGGCCGGCTCCGGCGTTCTTGCCAACAGCACTCTCTGTGGCACTGAGACCACTCTTTCCTTTTCGGCAGGGCCAGTATGTTGAAGTTTTTCCGCTAAGGCTTGCGCCATTCTGCACGCTCTTTGCTGGTCTCGGCAACACCAACAAATCTGCCATATTTCTTCTCTTCTACTACCTAACTCTTGTTCTGTCCTCACCACCCTGTCCTTTCCTCCACTTTTCCTTTTATCTCAAACTCCGTGGCAGATCTGGCAGGAACTGTCTTCTCTCTTTTCGAGCTCTATCAGACTACAATGGGTCCCCGGACACTCGTTTCTCCCGGGGAACGACGTGGCTGACGAGCTGGCTAGACAGAGAGCGCTATTTACGCCCTCCGCAATCCCTTGTAGTCTCTCTCCTCTTATCTCTCATATCCACTTTTGTCTTTTCTGGGACTGGAGAAGTACTGTCTCATCAAAATTCTTTGACACACAGGTTCCCTCGATTTCCACCGAGGAACTTGTGCTCCCTCGTCATGCTCGCTGTGTCCTCTCTCGTCTTCGCTGCAACGGACACAGCCTTCTTTTAGGTTCTTATCTCTCTAGGATTGGCGGAATCGAGAATCTTTCCTGCAGCGCCTGCAGACACATCTCTCATCTCATTTTGCACTGTCCAGCTATGGACTCTTTACGCCGCTTACTCTTTGGCGACTCTCTGTCTCTTTACGACCTCTGGTCCAGACCCTAAGGAGTTGCCCGGCTTCTGGAGCTCTATGGTCATCCGCCATGCCCCCATCCCTCGGAAGGGGTCGGGTAACCAACAACAACAACTGGCAATGATGTGAGGACTATAAAAGGGATTATTTTTAACATTTTAGAGACACCGATAAGTAATGTTCTCTTTGTAAATCTCAATTAACATGCTGCCTTTATTGGTTAAATAAATGGAGATTATTTTCAACATTTTGAAAACACTGATGAGTTTACATCAGTGATTCCCAACCAGTGGTCCACGAGGCTTCTCAAGTGGTCCATCGAGAGGTACTTCGATGAAAACAAATTACTTACCATAAATGCTTATTTAAAATATTCTACGTGAGTCTTTCTGTCAATTTTCAACAATAGGCATCACTACGTTTATTTTTGTGACAATGCTGATGCACATTGTATAGTCAAAGCTAACCGCCAGTTAGGTACAGCTCAGAGCTTAGGAGTTAGGTAACGCTTGTCAGCATGTGTTAAATTAGAATTCCATTACGTCTTGTTTTCTTGCGTGACATTTATGGCCTATAATTCTTGTTAAACCTCTAAGTACTTGTAGACATTTCAGCCTAAGCTTAAGTAATTGTCGTATAATGTGATATGTTGCATAGAAGGTGGAATGAAAATTACGTTGAATTTGGGTTCACCAAACAGGTTGGAAAAGATGGGACAGAGAAAGCACAATGCGTTTTTTGCGATCAAGTTCTTACAAACTCGAGTTTACCATCTAAACTGAAAATACATTTTGCAACGCATGGCGCATCAGCAGTTTATGGTACTGAAGCTCTGAAAGAAAAGCGAATCCGTTATGATCAAAAAGGCACTCTACCTTAGTTGCACAAAGCAAACACCATCATGCAAAAATCGATGTTATAGACGTCAAATAGAGCTGCTTACTTGATTGCGAAGAGTAAAAAAACACACAGCATTAGTGAGGAGTTTATAAAACCTTGCCTCATGGAAGTAGCTGAAATTATGTTGGGAAACGAAGCAGCTTAAGTGCCAAACAAGGCAAAAAAGAGGTAGCCTACAGAGCGGGGAAGCAAAATTTACAATATTTTACGACAAGACTTTAACATCAGCATATAAATAATTATGTTATAGAAAGTTAAGACATTTTATTTGCCACAAGAAAATACTTATGAGAAAATGTTTTCATTCTATGTAGATAATGGTAGATATAGTTATGACATCAACATACGCAAGCTTTTAAAACAAGTGACGCAATTCTTACTGAGAAAAAGCAACTTAAAGTTCATTGTAAATTTTGCTTCCCCACCCTGTAGAACTCCATAAAAGGAAAAATTAAGCGGCTATGCGCCACTCCTTACGTTTTTTTAGACTTAATCGATTTCCTATAAAAAAAAACGCTACTTCTGATTTTGGAACATGAATTAGCTATGTCAAAAAACATTAATTTTTTATAACTGCTCTCACAATTAGCCATATTCTTATCATCGACATTACTGATAATTGCGCTGCAAGTGTAATTGTGTCTCTTCGGGATAGTGTGTTTTTTCCCTGGCTGCATTTGTGCCAGGAACAAGCAACATGCGCGCAGCCAGAGGCATTAGTTTGTACAAATAAGCATGTAACCACAAAAAAGTCGTAAGTAGCGATCATCATATTTAATAGCTTAATCCTGAAAATACAAATCAATTATCTTGGTGCCCTTGCACAACTTTAATACGCTTTGAAGCACTTGCTTAATTTAACAGATAAAAGTTTGTTTAGTTTAAGGATGCTTATGGTGAAAGCAGGGAAAATAAGACATTGCCAGGGACTCCCAAAATTGGGCAGACACGTAGTGGCTATGCACAATCTCCCACAATGATTTTTTTAATCAATTCCATTTTAAAAAGTAAGTTTCGTTAGGAATTTTGTTATGTCAAAAACCATACACATTGTAAAGGTGTTTTCACAACTATCCATTGGATGAAGCCAGCTTGGCCAGGTGAACCAGTATTCTTAATCTCGACATTACTGAAGTGGGCACCGAACGACGCCGGAAGATCTGGTTAGTTACATATAAAATTAGACTTACTTGTAGTATTTTATACTACAATTCTATTTGAAGCGTAAAACTTGCTGCGTTTATTGGTTCATCACAAACAATACTTTATGCCAGAAATAAAAAGTAAGATCTAAATAAATACTCTTGCTAATTATTATTCAGATATCTGGCTCAGTTGATGTGCCGAAAACGTTTAGAGTTTCAATAAAAACGTTTAGTTTAAGGCCGCCACATGCATCCTAACGCTTTTAAAGAGAAAAGTATTTCTTCACCGAAATTTCATAACCCCAAAGACTCTACAATCAAAAGTCAGCACAGAAAATACATATACTGCATTGCCTAGAAAAAACGAAGACGTGTGTTAACCTACATAACCAATTCGTACGAAATAGGTAATTTGTTACATTCAATATATATCCGCAATTTATCGATTCTTTTTATGCTCCATGCAATTGGCCTGACTATTGAAACTGTTACAGTCAGACATTTATCTCCGTGGTATGACTAACAATTACCAAGTGAGAGAACTTGTCAAATTCCCCCTACCGACCATGTATGAAAGAGATTGTGACCGTTTCCACCGAAATTGTGTCAACAAAGATCTTGCTGAAGTGAAGATCAATCTAGTGAAAGTAGAAGACGTGGCATGCAATGACCTGATACGGCGGAGGATCATTTGTAACGCGATCTCAACACTGGTGGCCCGCAGGAGCTACAAGTCAGTAAATCATGCAGTTAGAAAACGAACCTGGGTCACCAGGCGTTGATTCTCACTCAGCCACGTTTCTCTCATCGCGGCTTTTCTATCAAATCGATTGGCGAGATGATCCAATCGCTCTTGTCGAATTAACTCGTTGCGAATAGCCAACTCCCTCCCATGTTCCGCTTTCTCTAAACGCTCCCATGCCTGCGTAAGAGATGGAAATCACTATAAATATTTATCCAGAGTAACATGCAACTTACTTTATTGATATCAAATAACAATTTTCCTTCTTTCGGCGTGAATACCTTCTGGTTGTTTGCTCGCATTTTGCTCTGAAGCGAAAACAAAAGTACTTCAAGATTTCCTTTTTCTTCAAATTTGCCTGGTTTTTCAACAGTTCGATAATTGTTAAAAGCAGTCAGCTGTGCACTCACACCTGCCATAAACATAAACAATCAACCAATCAACAATAATTATAATGACAACAACAACAATAATGATGATGATGATAGTAAAAACAATAACACTGAAAATAGCAATATACAAATGAATCTAAATGATAATCAATTACAAACCAGCCAGCGAATTAGCAAATGTTCTGTCGTTTAGTATTTCGATTGTCTGTTCAATCCATTCCAGCAGGTCGGACGTCAAATTATCATACTTTTCTATCATTTTGTTGCTCTCTAAAACGTTATCGAGAACCTGAGAAAATCATAATTAATTGATAACAGTAGTATCTGCGGTCACGTAGTAAGCCAGAATGATTTTGATCAACTTGCGCGAGCTGACCACTAATTATAATTAGTGATAACTATAAACGAAAAGTTGCTCTTTTACCACTTTCTCATTTGTCATGCCAAATTACGAAAACAAACTTTTCTCTGATTTGCGCGTGGTGAACTCAAACTAGCTAAAAAATTGCTTGATGCGATGACAAGCAGTCAAGTCCGAAAAATTTGTCCCAAGGTTATTGCTTGCATTAACTGTCTTGCTAATTTCAAAGATAAATGCATTACAGCCAGGAGTGGGCAGAACTGCAGAACACTCATACTTTTGTGCCGATACCAGTACCGATGAAAAACGCCAACCTTGCATCTCAGCTTCTCGGCATGCTTCTTCTGTCACTGTTAAGGCCAAGGCTAAGGTGTGACAAGAAACATGCTCCTCTCTCTTCCTTAACTCTGATTCTAAATTAGTCTATTCTCTTCTTCGATATGTGGCTGATACTGCTTCTTCTTCCTCCCTTTCGCCAAACTTTCCTTGCTGCTCTTCTCCCAGGTTGTTGGCATTGTTATGTGCCTACTGTCTGAGGTCTCACTTTTCTGTGCCTCAGCCAGAGGCTACTTCTTTCCACTTTGTCGAACCTCTTGCCCAGAAAAATTTCAGTCCTCTCTCTGTATTTTTACCTTCAGTGAATTTTTTGAATATGTCGTCAACTTCTCTTCTTCGACTGACATCGGCCCAGACAGAGTCGTCTACTCCGTGTGCTGAAGCGCCTCTCGTGTTACGGCGTGAATTTTTCTTTCTTCACATCTTTAATCTTTTTTGGCCTTTACATTTCTTTCCTTTCATCTGGAAGTCTTCCTCTATAGTCCCCATTTATAAGATGGGAAAAATTACCTACTCTCCTGCTTGCTTCCCACTCATCTATCTCATTTCTAGCTTCTCAAAGCTGTTTGAAAGCATCATACTATCCAGTCTACTCTTTTTTCTGAAGTCCAACTTTATTATCCTTCCGTCAGGCCGGTTTACGCCCAGATTGGTCTACTACCGAACAAGTTCTTTACCTTTCTCAGCCCATTTCTAATGAGGTTGACAAATCTAAACCGGTCTCTCAGCAATTCTTGCTGCAGCCGAGTTTTTAAAGCATTTGACTCTAGTCTGGGACCCCGCTCTTTTCCATAAGCTTATTTGTGCTGGCCTTCCTTTTTTTTTTTGCTTTGTCGCTCTGTACACCTTTCCAAAATCACAGAAGTCGCTCCTTCCAATTTTGCAGAGATGTTCTGCAAAGCTCTGTTCGTAACCTTGTTCCATTCTTTCTTTTTGTCAATGATCTGAGTCTCCACCTTCTTCCGCCAGCTACTCTCCGTATACTGACGTCTTGCACATTTGGCCCTACTTCTCCTCTGTACTTGCAGTTGTGGACGCCACACAAAGACCTCTGGTTCGACTGGAGCGCTACTCTAAGCACTAGTACTTTGTATTCAACCCTAGTAAATGTAAAACCAATCCTACCTTCTTTGTGGTAGATCCTCACGTGACCAATCTTCAGTCACGCCTCTCCTTATTCAATTCCCTTTTCTGCTTCAAACACCTTGCGACTTTTTTTTGGATTGTCCTGGACTGCATTTTTCCTTTCCTTTTCTAACAAGTTTTTTCCCGCCTTAAAGGCCTTCGCTGCTTTCTCATGGAGTCCCTGTCTTTTCAGTACAAAGCTTTCTTCAGCCCGTCCTTCAATCGGATGGCTTCTCTTTCTCAGCATTACCAACGTTATCAGATTGGAACGCATTCACCATGCCTCCAGTCGCGTTACTACTAGCTGCTTCTCGTTCTTTATTTCTTTTCTCCCATCTAAGGCTTCTCTACCTCCCTTGCAAGTCACCTTGACTCATTTCACCGAGTCCTTTTATTAGTGGGCTTTTTGTCTTTCATCCTCTTTCCCTATTTCATGATTAATTTGATTTGAACTGTAACTAAGGCTTTCCAGATCCTTCTGGAGATACTTTGCGGCCACTCGACACCTCTTGCTCCCTCCTTCCTTCTCCAGGAAGGCTCTTCTTTCCTGTCATCCCTCTCCAGCTTAGACCTCACCTTATTTCAACGTGAAGCTCTCCCTTTCCATTCTATGCTTTAGCTCTGACCCTTCTCTTTCTCACCAAGGTGCTGTTCCTGCCTACTGTACCTCGACTCTATCCCACCTCGCGATCTCGTAATTTAAACTGATGGCTCTATACCAGTGTTTCCCAAACTGTGTGCCGCGGCACACTGGTGTGTCGCTGAAGAAAGTTTTATGTTTTGACAAAACCTTGTGCTGTAAATCCGCGAAAGTGTGCGGCGAAAGTTTTATGTTTTGACAAAACCTTATGCTGTAAATCTTTTTGGTCCGCGTTGCATTGCTTTGGGTTTTAACTTTTCATCTTAACTTAGGCTATTTGTTTCACTATTGCTCACGCACTTTTCAGAAACAACAAAACCTAACATCCTAAAATAGCTATAGTGACTCCACAATTGTATAAATGGGAAAAATTTTTGTAAAATTTCTGTATGTGACATCACAATAGTATTAACGTTTAGTTACTAAGCAGCTACTGTAGCTCAGTACTTCGTAGTTACTACTGCATTGTTTTGAAAATATATTGAACGAGTTAAAATTCAGCTTTTAAAACGCAATGGATAAATATATTCATTTCATAAGCAAACGAAAGGAAGCAAGCGTAAGCGATGAGAGAGTACCTGCTAAAAAGCCTAAAAAACAAGCAGTCGACAATACGATGATAGCTATTTACAATATGGTTTCACTTGGACAGGAGATGCTACTCTTCCATTACCACTATGCCTTGTGAGTGGCACTATGTCAGCAAACGAAGCAATGGTACCTAGCAAGCTGAAAAGGCATATCGACAGGCAGTACTTTACTCTAAAAGAAAAATCGACGGCGTTTTTTTCGCGTTTGCTGGACCAACCAGCAAAGTAAACATGGTTGATGAGTAATTACACATCTATTTCTTATAAAGGCATGGAAGCTAGCTTCCTTGTTTCTCAACTAATTGCACAATGAAAGCAACCTCATACCATCGCAGAGAGTTTAGTTATCCCATGCTGTCGGGAAATAGTACGGAGTATGCTAGGTGAAAATGCTGCAAAAGAAATTCAAAAAATTCCACTTTCTGACAATACAGTAAGCCGGCGCATAACCGACATGGTGGCTAACATATTGGAGCAGCCTCGAGATAAATTGTTAGAAAGTAAGCTTTTTTTCTAACCATTTGGATGAGTCGACTGATATAAAAGGAAAATGCCAACTCCTAGCTAACGTAAATTTATTGGAAGTGATTTTATACAGGAAAGTCTTCTTTTTTGGCGAAAACTTCCAGCCCGTCAACTGAAGCTGAAATATACAATACAACAGCAAAATTTTTGGAAGATGAAATGCTGTAGTGGAAGAACTGTGTAAACTTCTGCACCGATGGTGCAGCTTCGATGATGGGAAAGAGCAAAGAATTTGTTTCCAAAGTTAAACAGATAAATCCTGATGTTCAAATTACTCGCTGCTTTTTGCATCGTGAAGCACTGATGGCAAAGACTTTGCCTGATGAGCTTAAAGAAGTACTTGACACAGCAGTAAAATTAGTCAACTTCATTAAAACCAGCCCTTTAAAGTCACGACTGCTTGAAATTCTATGCAAAGAGATGGGAACAGACCACAAGGACTTGCTTCAAATACTGAAGTGCGGTAGTTGAGCCAGGGTAGAGTTCTCTTACCCATCTACGAGGTCAAAGAGCAAATAATGCTTTTTCTTGCTGATCAGAAGGCTGACTTCAAGCGCCACCTTGCAAGCGAACACTGGTGGAGCAAGCTAGCATATTTCACAGATGTATTTGGTCATTTCAACATGCTTAATAACAAGATTCAGGGTAAAAACGAATCTGTGTTGACCGCAACAGACAAGCTTGGTGCATTTCAGTTAAAGTTGAATCTTTGGCGTAAAAAAAGCTGAGAAAGGGGTTTTAGAAATGTTTCCTCTTACAGAATCAGCAGTTGCTGCAACTGATGATTTGCCTGTTTTGAAAGAGTCTATCTGCAGCCATCTGCACATTCTTCGACAAAGGCTTTCTCATTACTTTCCTGATCTCGACGTTTCTCACTATAATTGGATGAGAAATCCGTTTAATCAGTCTTCGATAGAAGCTGCCAACATTTTTGACTTGTTAACAACTACTCGAATTAGACATAGATCGCCCCTTACAACTAAAGCACAATGAAATGGACCTTGGCAATTCCTGGATTAGCGTTTGGCATGAGTATCCCCAACTTTTTCAATAAGCCATTCACGTCTTATTGCCGTTCGTCACAACGTACCATTGTTAATCGGCTTTTTCTTCTCTGATTTCGATCAAAAACAAACAAAGATCTGGACTGAAAAGTGTGGAGCACGAACTAAGGGTGTGCTTGTCATACATTCAACCCCGTATCAATCAAAACAATTTATGCAAGTATGCAATCGCACCTTTCTCATTAAATATTGCTGTTGTTATGCATTAAATGTTAATATTATTTGATATGTAAACTTGTAGAGTATTTTAAATAAGTAGCTCTCATTGCAAGGTTTGTGAAAAGTAAGTTTTCGTTTTCATAAAGTATGCGTGCCGCAGTCAAATTCAGAATGTATTAGTGTGCCACAACATAAAAAAGTTTAAAAAGCGCTGCCATCCAAGCAGATAAAAATTAGCATACAAAAATGCATGAGTAAAAAATGCACGAAATAAGCAAAAAGTGTTTGCTGTCTACATCCACCTCAACCTATTTTGCAAACCTTTCCCTCAGCCACAACGCCATTTTGCTCCCAATTTACATAACATATAGAATTAGATCAATTAGCCATTTTTCATTAGCCATTAAGAGGAGAGGCATTGTGCCATGCCTCCATTTGGCTTGACAGCAAACCAAAATGTCAGCTAAATTTGCGTTTGTAATTCTATGAAAAACAAGACTTCACCTAAAGTTTATTTAAAAAACGCTCGTTCCCCTGAACTCTGCAGGAGGTCTTTATTGAATTAATAGTTTATATCCACCATTTACTCCCTCTTTAGAAATTCTGCAGAGGCTGGTGTCTCTGTCCGGGCGATGCCTATAGCCTGAATTCAAATAAGCTCCCCTTACATTATATACCATTCAAACATTCACTTAATTTAATTCTCAAAAAATATTTTTAAAAGGATCGCCTGAAGTACCGTAATACCTATGATAATGTTTTTGTTGACTGAATCAGTGTCGTGGTACTTCTTAGCCATGCACGGAGTACTAAAACCATGTACTTTAAAAGTACCGACTGCCCACCTCCGATGGCAATACGGTTTGCAAAGAAGACCGGCAAAAAAATGTAATACAGTATAATTAAAGATCTAATGCTTTTAGTTGCTCTGAAGCTGAAATCAAAACATTTTTATGTCGCCACAGCTTTGCGCAGCAAATACTATTTCACATTAATAATGTATCTGCAACTGTTCACTACTCTCTGTAGTAAAATTGAAGTAAAATTTCTCACCTTCCCAACTCTTTTTCCTTCCACAGCAATCGCTTTCATTTTTGAAAAGTAGTGATAATACGTCACAACATAAGTAATAATCGATTTCTCATCCGGACGGTCAATGACAACGTCTGAAAACAACGATTTTTAATAAACACTTGTTCCTATTTTTCAGTTTATGCCAGAGCATCATAAAAATGCTTAATTCTTCAACAGCAACGCAGCATTTAATAAAATCACTCATGCTTAATGCCAATTTTATTTCAGTAAGACCTCCTGATAATCGCGTAAACGCGTGAAACTATCTGGAAAAGGAATAAACTGTGATATAACCATTGAGTGATGATAGTAATTACTTCTAAAATCTTTGATGGCATGCATACAAAAATCACCTTCCGGGTCAAGTAATTTTGTTAATCCAAGATGCTGTTCAGCAACATTAAATGCATTCTGCAAGTTGTAAAGAGCATTGGACTTCTTCAGTGATTCGTAGTCAATGAGATTGGGGCTAAACAGTAGTAAAGAGTTTAATCACTTTGAACGGATTTGGATTATGAATGCAGTAATACCAGTATGATGCCATAATCTTTTTTTTAATGAAGGACTACTACCAATTTTTTGAACTGTCATCACTTATATACAACTTTCTGGCTGATGTATTTTGTAATAAACCATGCAATTGTGCTATCAGAAATGCTTGCATAGTCAATAGTTGTATAGCAAAATCAATTTAGTAAAATTAGCCACGATATGATGGCAAATTGTAAAGTACACATACGAATATTGTCAAAGTTCTACCAGGGAACGACTCAACCTTTTCACTTGATAATAAATTTAGCAAAAACGAAGAACCTTTGACATAGAGCTGCTTATTGAGTTGTGAATTATATTTTTAATTTGTAGAGCTTGATAAATTTTAGTTTCGTGTTCTGTTTTACACTTTCTAACAGTGTTAAACAACTTTATGTTGCAATTACTGTAATCTATCAAATACTTTCAGATATTCAATGATGGTTGTTTTTATTATAGTGGTGAATAGATGCTCCAGTAAGTACTTTGATGGCTAAGTGACTAAGTGGCGATGACTAAGTACTCAGCGGACTAAGTTAATATAGAAGTATTAACAGCTTGTATCACACAAGCAATTACATTTGTACACCACATTAGGCGACAAGCAATAAGAGAACAACAGCAATCTTCAAAAAGTTTGAAGGTACAAATAAATTAGCTTTACAGAAACTAAAACGTAATTTTCCCGCTAAATTAAAGTTCTCTATTATGGCAAATCTTTTAATTAATTTGCTAACCACTTTATTTGTCTCGCCAAAAAGAAACTCAATATTACAAACAGATCGTGTCGTTCTTTTGATAGATTTATTGTTCAAACTTGACGTTTCGCTCCCCTTAGCAACCGTGGAGCTTCTTCAGAAAACGGTAGATGTTGCCAGTGTAACATATAAACTGTATAACATAGAAATGTAAAGACAACCTGTATTACTAAACACTAAAAATTATTTACCAACATGGCAAGCAATTTCGTAACCGAAAAAACATTATTACATCACAGAATCAGAGGTGGGCACAAGTAAAAAGTCTTGCAAAATACATAAGACATTTATTGGCGATAAACACACTATAGACAGTAGGAAAATTTGCACCACTATTACGATTAAATAAATTTAGTGAACAAACCTTTTATTTATCAAAAAACTTTCCGCAACGCGACGCCTGTACGCCCGTGACTCTCACTTCAGTATTTTGACATTATCCCAATATTTTCTATGATCGAAATCCATAAAACATATTGGCTCAGCGCTGACTTTTTGGTGTTAAAAGTCTTCACCGCATCAACATGTTCCCGTTTTCTGGTTCCAACACTACGTCCTGTTTCACCTACTTACACAGCATTGCAATCCCGGCAGAAGATTTAATACACTAAACCACGTTTTTGTTCAAAATTAATAACATCTTTAAATTTACGAAACAACAAAAATAACGTGTGATGTGGTTTTTAAGCCACTCCGATACCAACTTGAGTCAAAATTCGGCTAATAGGTTCGAAGACACCTTGCACGTAGGAAATCGAAGTAAACCGCTTTAATTAATCTGTTCTTTTGATGGTGTGATTTTTCAAGTACTTCTTCAAGCTGCATTTGCTACTTGAAAATCCGTTGTTCTTTAAGGTTTTTGCTATATGATGGAATTCTTCGATCTTTTTTTCATTATGTGATGTGATTTCGTTGGCTTTGGAGAATAACGTACAAGCCACACTAACCTTTTGATCAACAGAATGATGAGAGGAATATTGAAGATATCTGTCCGTTGGTTTCCTATACACGCTTGTTGCAAGGAATCCATCTTTGAACCGTTGTACGTTTACGTTCAAAAAGGTTTATTGTCCTAATTTTTCCAATACTCCAATGAACTTTATTGATGTAGATACTGTATTTAAGTAGTTATGAAAAGATTTGACTTCAGTTTTTTTTTCGTTATAGCACACACGTCATCTACATGACGAACCCAAAATGACGGAGGTTTCAATTGAGTGTTCAGAGCTGTTTGTTTAATCTCTTGTAAGAAACTTGAAGTTGACGTGTCAGTATATCATACTAGCATTAAGACCGGACTGTATTATCAATTGAAGTGTTCTACACCTGCTGCTTTGCCGTCTAATGTGGTGTACAAATGTAATTGTTTGTGTGATGCAAACTGCTTATAGATTGATATGACCTCACACCACTTACTCACCAGAGTTCAAGGAGCATCTACACGCCATCATAACAAAAATAGTCATCACTAAACATCTGAAGATATGCGACAGTTGTTAAAATAATAACCATATAAAGTCGTTTAATATTATTAGAAAGTGTAAAACACAACACGGAACTAAAATTTATGAAGCTCTACAAATTAAGAAAATTAATCCTCTACTCAATAAGCAATTCTATGCAAATGATTTTTGGTTTATGCTAAATTTTTATCATATAGTATTTGAGATCTATTTTGCGGTTCAGCTATTGTCTTCGTGTTAACTGTTATATGTATGCGATTTGCCAATGCTACAACAATACTTCCAACGTTTTATCATTACATCTCTATCAAATGCATCTGTTTATAATGTCATGAGCAATGTAGCTTGCGTTTGAGCCGTTACTGTCCGATTGCTCGTTTTGTATGCATAATCATTTCTAGTTTTTATGTTGACGTGTTAGCTGGTTATTTTTAATTCTCTAACAAGAGCACATGATGTGCAGAAAACATTTAGTTCTAATATAAAATGTTGAATTACTTTTGTATGCTGATCTTAGTACCTTTGTGGTATAACTTAATAGTAAAGACAGAAAATCTGCCCCATTGCTCACTTGCACTACCATAACTTTCACTAAAATTAGCTCATTGTTTGTTTATCAACGACATTTGTGACATAATTCAAACAATTTATGCAATTACCAACATCATACTGTACAATACAACAATCTACCACAACGTGTCGATAGCCAGTATGGCTTCGACCTTATCGGGTCTCGTTAGGCAGGTGTAAAAGACACACACTAATATAAATGCTGTAAATCGCGATGCTGTAAATAAACTTTCAAGGATCACGAGATGAATCCGACGACCTCTGTTAACGGAGACCGAACCGGATTTTAAAAATTAAATCTCTCTCTAGATCACAACAGATTTACCATTGTGTGCTAAGTAATGATGCAATTCAAAGCAGTTCAATACAGCATTACCTATATCAAAAGAATATTATTTAAGAACACAAACACGCATTCTTATCTAAGGACACGCGCTCCTTATATGAGACCCCTTGATATTGCTGTATTTTTCAATTTGTTTTGGATCATTATTTTCTTCACAATGGCAAATCTGCTGTGATTTAGGCTTAGCATTTTTATTATTGTATGTCTTCTACACCTGACAAGACCCAATAAGATCAAAACCAGTCACGGTTATTGACATGTTGTCATAGATTGTTGTATTGTAGAGTATGAGATTGTTGAGTGTTTTTGAGGAATTTTTTTGTTAAATTTAGTGCGATACTGAAGGCAAATCCTTCTTATATAGAAGATTGCCTGAAAACTGCCAATTAGGATCAAGCACAATCTATACTTGGAACAATTCATGCAAAACATTTTTCGTTTTAGGATCATACAAATGGTATTTTTGGCATAACTTAGTAAAAAATAAAGCCAACTTGCTAGTTAAACACTTTAATTGGAAAACTTCGCTTATACTCTGTAGAAGTTTAAAAAAAGTTGACCAGCATTTTGGCTTTTTTTGTTTCTAACTTCACCAGTCTGATACTCATAGCCAGTGTAACGGCGTCACAGGCGCAACCAAAATAAACATATTTTAAAAACTTTTAGGTAACTTGTTTTAAAACACATGAGTGTATTTCTCTGATGGTTTCAGATCGCGAGTGGCCAAATGAACTAATAGGTTTTAATTAAATATAAATAATGTTGGTGTTTGAGCAATAGTCATAGGCATGGCTAGCGGTGAGCACAAGAGCTATGTCCTACAATTTTTTTAATTTGACCATGAAATGAAGGTATTTTGGGCAGAAAATAGGGAAATGGTCACGTTCAAAAAGTTGATCTTTTAAAAATAAGAGCGCGACTTTCACTTTGGGCCAAAAATAATCGTCTTCAACCAATTTCATATTTAGGCTCCCAAAAAAATTTACTTCAAGGCTTCACCCCTGGCAAGAGCCGAATAATTTCAATGTTTTTAAAATTAAAAAGCATGCTTAGGCTTTCCTGCTTTTGCTTTATTAGCAACCTAGCTCTCACGCCATGCACCTGTGTTTATGGATAATGGCGTTGAAAGCAAGTCCGTCACGCCAACTTGTAGTGAAGTTGACAACATTAACATTTGGATAGCTAGCAGTCTTCATCTGGCACCAAAGAAGGAGAGCATCTTTAGCAGAACGGGTCTCTCGATTGTCTTCAGTTTCAACACTTATGTCTTGTATCTAAATGTAGCAGCAGTCAGAACAGATGTCTACGTGTGGGTACAGCATTATTAAAAACCAACCTGAAACCTCAAGATGATAGTCCATATCAAACCGAGGATGAGACGATGATTTCCGTCAACTATATCATGAGAACCCATATTTTCAAGATGTACTTTCTTATTTTTTAAAAATTGCAGAGCTTTCTCTGTGTTCTCCAAACAATGGATTCTCATTTTTCCTCTCGTGGGACGGGGCTGAAATACACAAACTGCATGTTACTCAATCTGTTCAATCTTTTACTGCTTTAACCACGCGCTTGACATTAGGGGCGGCAGTGGTAATATCAAAGATTTTACCACTGTTAAAGAAATTTGCTATTGAGATGAATCGCACCAATTTTAATAGTTTTCAATGACACCGGTAAATATTCATCATTTTTGTGATATTACTTTGACTTAACAAACCGGTAGTAACGAAAGCATAATATTGCAAACAATCCTGGAAATTTAAAAATTAACAAATTCATGTTGAAGTTCAGCAAAGTTTATTTAAAACGTTTATGAAATTTGAAATACATTTCAATTTAAAGCGTCAGCGCATTACTGCATTTTTATTTCATCAATAAAAAGAGATCGTTCGAACTAAAAAACAATTCCAACTTTTTGAAATTTGAATAGTTTTCAAGATATCAGGATTTGAACTGCTACAGATTTTACTTCTAAATGTGGTTGAGCCAAGGCTAAGATGCCTTTTTTTTGATAGCTTTGAGCTAGTCGATGGTTACTTAAACACAATCAACTAAAGTCTCGCTTCGCAACCAGAGCCCCCTATCAAGCCGGATGTCCATCGCTTTGTTAATTCATCTTAAACAATTCGTGTCACGGCAACGACATCTGCCTGCAACAACCCATGGCCAGCGTCCATGATACTGTAATTTTTAAAGCAATAACGATCGATTCGAAACGACTATGCAACGTGAAAAAGTCAATCTAACAGCCAAAAGATGACGCAGAAATATTTCTACTTTGTCGGGCGTTCTTTGCCTGTGTTTTATCATTTGCTACTGAGCTTCAGTACAGATGTAGACTACAATCTGGTATTAACCTTGATTTTCATTATTTGAAAGGAAGGCTACCAGCTTTCATTACCCAGCCAATTGATTTCAGTTTAGTCAAGGCAATCTTGGCTTTTAAAGTAGTAAAAAAACGTTTGCAGAATACTGGTACTCTAGTTTACGTTTGGCCAGGCTAAGATAAACTGGCTCAAGTCACAAATACTGCATTTTTAGCTTTGAGCCAGTTTTGCAATGGCCCTATTTTAAACTAAAAGCCGTACACGTGTAACAATGCTGAGCAGCCCAATTACTTGTAAATATAGGCTTGTCCTATGTAGACAGTTAGACTATCAGAAACAAACGTGTAAAGAATTGCCTACTGTAAATACCAGCATTCTTCTTCTCGCTACATAATAGAGATTTGATAACATAGATGGTGCTCTTTCAACCTGGTTTGAACTAAAAAGCATCTACATGTATTTGTTGGGGCACAAACCAAGTTGAAAGATAAAAAAAAATACCTATACAAGTTACCGAATACACACACACACACACACACACACACAACTTAAGCAGGGGATACCAGTATATACATTTTATCGATGTTGTTGGTTGCAATTGGGTCTAAACTAAAAATCAGAATTTGCACTTTCACAGTAATGATGATTCTTTTGCAATTGTGCAATACAGTGATAATGAAAGTTTGATTAACATAAAATTCAGTTCATAATTACGACTTTTCAGCTGTTATCAAGTGGTCTTGAATTATAGGAGAAATTTGACTTTGATCATTAGCTTCAATTAACCTTATGATATAAGCAAAAACAGAAATTTATGGAAGTAGTTATATTACGCCTGGTGTGGTCTACTAATTGACATTGCAATAAAAGCAAAAAATTACTATAATTGCCGAGGAAACAATAGATATAAACATGCACAAACAGCTTTCATTTGTTTGCGTTATGTTCGCGAGGATGAGCAATGTAAATCCTGCGAGGTCCGAGAAACATTTCTCCGATTTGTAGATGTGGAATATTTAATAGGCGCAGGTCTAGCGCAGATTTTCCTGAAAAACCTCCGAAAGCTGGGAACTGACACTGCTAACATGGTTGGTTAAGAATACGATGGCGCAACAAACATGTCAGGTTGTTTAAATGATGTCCAAGCTGTAATAAACCGATTGTGCCGTATGGCATTATATGAACATTGTAATTCCCATTTTCTCAATTCAGTACTGACTAAAGCCAGTCAGATCGCACAAATAAAAAAGCAGTTAAAACCAATCAAGACGCTATTGTATTTTTTCAACCAGTGCTAACAAAAAAATGGCTTGGAAAGAGCAATTGATGTACTGATGTCAATACCAACAACCGACGCTTGAAATCGCTTTGTGCAACCTGCTGGTTTGAACGACAGGAATCTATTGCAGTTCTTTTGTTCGCTTGACTTGCCAATAATTCAAACTTTAAGCGAGACTGGATCCTGCAGTAATGCAGCAGCAGCTGACAAAGCTAGCGACTTCTAATATCGTCTACGAAATTTTGCATTTTTAGTTAGTTTGAAATACTGTAGAGAATTTTTAGCGAAACTTTCGAAAACCCCTTCCAGCTAAAAATGTGAATGTGCTCTCATGCTTTTCTGTGCTAAATGTCACCAATAGCGTTTTTAAAAGAATCGAAGCGGCGTCAGCAGAGAATTTCAGCAAGTCTTCCAAGAAGTAGGCTACCAAATTTGGCCCCAAGAAACTGCTATTGTCATTCTGGATCGCAGAGCTTGAAGCGGTGTTTCGGTTAGTGAAATGGAAAACAACTAGCATGACAAAATCTTCCTACAACTTATTCAATCCATTTTACATCAATTTGAAATAGGATTTGATACAAGTGCGAAGAAAGCCGCAAAGTGCTTTGCATTGGTTTCCTTACTTTTAAAGAAACGTGAGTTCAATTTCAAAAAATTATTTAAATTTGCAAACAATTTAATCTAGAAAATCTAATTTTCCTTTCGACAATTTAGATGCGATCATCTTGACAATTTGATCGATTTGTACGCTCTTGAACTTGGATTACCATTTCCTGTCAAAGCAGAGTTTGATCGCGGGAAGACAAAATGGGTGAGAGCAAAACCAGAAACGCATATAAGATATTGTATCGTCTGTAAAGTATGCGACCGCTAAGTATTGTCCAAACATTCGCGTTCTGCTGAAGAGAAGCCTTAATCGAAAACTAAACTATAAACATCAATTGCCGCTAACGATTGCAATCTTACATGAATTTGTCTGTTTCAACAAAATCTGCTCCTAAAAATAGCCTACTCAGTTTCTTTGCTTACTTTTTTGTAGCTCGTAGCTTAGGGCTGTCATCGAGCCGAGGAGTTCCGGCCGAAATTTAAAAATAAAGTTTTTCACTTGGGCTTTTGCGTAGGCTACGGAGCGGCATGGCATCAGCAACCCTACGGCGTGGCATCAAAAACCATTGTATCACACTTCGACATTTACTGAAATCATGTGTCAAAGTCTCAGCTCGAAATTATCTCCAAATTCAAGCTTTAACTCCGAACTCAATAAATCTTGACCACCAAAAACCCGACAATCATGTTACATATGTGTTACATTATCCCTCAAAGGGTTAAATATCCAAATCAATACCTAAGGTTAAAGCTATACGTATGTAATTGAAAATACTACACATCAGGATAAAATAATAAAACCGCTACAGCTATTTCTTCAAGCGGCTCATCGGGTGGCAACTGGCTACAATCTTATTATTACCTTTATTTAGTCAAGAACGAAAATATTTTCCGTATGCACTTCGACGCTCGTCGTCGTCGTTTGGTCAGGCACCCAAACTCAATCTGGGCCAGTACAAATCAAAGCCAGGGCCGAGGGTCTATCCTTTTACCGCCCCGGGCTGCTGCGCTGCCCAGATTAGATGTTGTCAGTGGTGGTGTTAAGCCAACATCGAGTTGCATCATCCAAAACCTGAAGACCTCGTGTTCCTCTTGGTACATGATGTATGAGACATAAAGATATGACGTGATCTGCAGTTTGCTCAGTAGCGCCACATTCGCAATTCGGTGATGGAGCGCGACCCCATTTGTACATGGACGAGTGAAAACGTCCTATACCAGCCCGCAGGCGATTGAGCCTTACCCAAGATGTTTTGGGCACACTCATTCCAAGTTGCCTGGAAGTGACCCTGGGAATGAAAGCACGGACTCTTGAAGTACTCTCCAAGTAGTCCGCGTTCCATTTATGTTTCGTCCACTGCTTTACACGGATGTCCAGTTAAGCAGACTGCCTAATAGTTTCCACGCAGCAGGTACAAATGGGCGTCTTGATCTAAGTCTCCCCAGATGCGCATCCTGCTGCCCAACTAACTGTCTGTGCAGTACATAGTCGGGATCATGGATAGCACGATTCGCCAAGAAAAGTGTCGCTCCTAATCGGCGGAGCTCAGCTGGCTGGATATCTGCAAGTCCTCCGTTGGTGTGGGACACAAGCATCCAGTGGCAATGCGCAAAACATCATCGATAATGCTGTCAATGAGGCGAGTAGGCGTACTACAACACCAAACTGGTGCACAGTACTCAGCGGTAGAGTAGACCAAGGAAAGAACAAAGATGCGCATTGTCTTGGCACATGCACCCCATCCAGATCCCACGTGTCACCTCAACAGCGCAACTCGGGTGGAAAGTTTCTTGCACAAAGCCTCGAGATGGTGACAAAAAGCGACCAATCCAGCTTTACCCCAAGATACGTTGGGACTGGACAGGGTGGCAATCGGTTGCCATTGTTGTAAACATTAAGCACACGTTTGGCCTCTCTGTTGTTAAGATAACAAGCCGCCGTCACTGTTTTCGTATTGCTGAGCTTTATCCTCCAAGTCTGGAGATAACTTGAAAGTGTAGTCATGTCTTGGCTTAGAGTGTTCTCCACTGCCTTTCAATCTCGACAAGCATACAACAACGCTAAGTCATCAGCATATGCATACTTCGACGCTGATTAGATTTGAAATATGCCTTAACGCTTTTTTTTAAATTTCTGCACTCCCTTAAAGCATGTAAACGACCTGTTTCTTGCGCTTACAACTTGCAAAGAAAAATATTTTAGATTTTGTAAGGAACTTATTTCAGTTCGCTACCTCACCAATCTGATACCAGTGTCCTAGGCTAAATATTGGTCTGGTAGCTTAGTAAATTGGCTTGCCGGCTATATATTTGATTGCTACCAGCTAGGCCATAGCTCTAACCTAAGCTAACGGTTATACAGTAACTTAGGCCCTCTGTACCTTCTACTAAAGTTCCCGTGATATAAACTACTTGTCTGAAGTCCTTTTTTGAACAACTAGCTTGAACTATCACCTAATTATTCCATCTTAGTGCTGCTGGGTTGTACGCTAAGTTTTTATATCAACTTCGGTAAATCGGTACCAAGACTGCAAACTTGCAATCGTGACTGGTTTGTTCATTTATTTCTCTCCTAGCATGCTTGTTTTCGTTAGTTACGTCAAAGTCATAAATTTGAGTACGTAACTCTCACAAAGTATTGAAGTTAACGACAAATCGTGAGTTATGAAAAGTTTAAACGTTTTTCACAAAAAAAATTCATTATACACTTACTCAGTGGGGGGGGGGGCGGTCCCATCGCCCTCCCCCACTGGATACGCCCCTGATACCAATATTGTATGTAGTTGCATGTAGAAAATATATTTAATTCATTAAGCATAGTTTTATACTTGTATTTAGGCCTATTCCTTATTAAATATTTAGATCATGTTGCCTCTTCTAGTGACAACAGCCGCAGCAGAACGCTCATTTTCGCAGCTACGCCACCATAAAATACCTACGTAATACTATGGCTTTGATGAACGTTCATCGGGAAATAAAATTGTCCACCGATAAAATAATTTCAGAATTTGTCGAAAAAACTCGGCAATTTCAGATCATTTTATAAGCAATTTTGTATTACATCCACATTATTTAAATCTGCAAGCTTTTGGAGAAGCGGTAAAACAAAAACTTTATGTCTGTGACAGCAAAGGATAATTTATAATCACAACCAAACAGGTCTTTTAAATACCGATTTAATAATCAACAAGTCGTGCAGTATCAGTTTTTAATTCAGCAATGTGTAATCCAAATAAAGCGATAACGAAACGATGTAAAATAAACTTTATTTCCATGCTAAGCAATTCTGTAAAAAAATTGTAAAAAGCAATAAAGTAAAGCACTTGCATATGTTTTATCAACAAAGATAAACAATTGATCGTTATTCATTCTATTTTCACAATACCAGTTTTTCTAATTAAACCATGATCTAAGCTTATTAAAAATGTTCAACAATCAAACATAATTAATCTATTTACGTTGCAATTTTTGTTTTTACATTTGCTTGACATTTCGTGTTTTGGTTCACTGCACTTTACCCAGTGTTTAATGGAAGGGCCTGTGCGCTTCTTTACTTTTAACGCCGTATTCGCTATTCCTAGTTTTTAATGATGTGTTTTGATTTCAACAAGACGCGCAACAAATGAAATGCGATGACAGGTTTTCTTGGAAAAAAGTTTCCTCTTTTGGCTTTATGCAAAAGCTCGGGAAGCTCGTAAGAATAGGAGGAGTAATTGGGGATAGGACAATCGAAAAGTTTCTGTGTTATGTAGGCTTTGTTTTTAGTGCCAAAGGGGCGGACTAGTTTCCTAAATCCTCTCTGGGCGCATCAATGATTTCTGACAACCTTTTATTCTTTTAATAATGGCCAGATTTAAGGTTATCATCACCAAATAGCTATCGACATCGTTGTAAAGACCTTTTTTGTTGGAAATTAACTGCTTTACAGTACCGTTATTTGAAAGTCTTTTTATTTAAAAGACGATTAAGGTGCCGTGACCTCACGCCTCACCCCAGGAAGGCGGGTTACTGGTTTAGAATTCTGGCCCAACAACTTTTCGTCAAATTTAAACCACGCCTTTTTGGAGATCGATATTTTGCCACCTTCAATTTTGTCAATTTTTTCTCAGACTTATTAAAAACTTTTTTGATATGGACGTTTTGTAGCAGTTAATCCAAAACAATTCTATTCCTTAATAACATTCAAAAAATTTGGGCCGTCATGGCTTGTGATATGACATGTCCTTGTCAGCCGACCAGTGGTAGAAGACAGTTCACCTCCCAATGTTCATAGATAGCCAGAAACGGCTATCACAAAGGTGTCCAAATTCGCGTGTTACAAGACAACAATAATAGGATCTAGTCCAGGGATTGGCAACATAGGGCGAGGAGCCGAATTCGGCCCGCGAACAGACTTATATGGCCTGTCGCTTGATTCTTTGCTGATTGGCCAATGAATTATGCACAGTTTGAAGAGTGTGCTTATTTAGAGACGTGCCTGTTTACCAGTGGTGCCGTTAAAATTTTTGGATACAGGAGATAAGAGAAGAGAAACTACATAGGACTGCAGTAAGCACAAGTAGCGCTACCCGTGCGGCCAGCTCATCAGCCGCGTGGTTCCCCAAGAGAAACGAGTGTCTGGGGTCATCGTAGTCTGACAAAACAGGAGAGAGAAAATAGTTTCTGCCAGATCAACCAGAGAGATTGAGGTAAAGGAAAGACAGAGGAAAGGACAGAGTAGTGAGGACAAAACAAGAGTCACAGAGGAAGAGAAGTGGCAGATTTGTTGGTGTTGCCGAGTCCAGCAGAGCTGGCAGAATGGCGCAGGCCTCAGTGAAAAAACTTGAGCACACTGGGCCTACCGACAAGGAAAAGGTGGACTCAGTGCCACAAAGTGAGCAGTCGGCAAGTACGCCAGAGCCGCATTTGCCAAAAGGAAAGAAAGAGAGCCATCTATGCAAATCACCAAGTCGTGAGGAGGGAGAGAGTCAAGGTGAGTGAGAGCAGTACCTTGGAGAGAGAGAGGAATCGGAGCGGGAGCATGGGGAGGAAAGGATGGACTCCACAATGAAGGAAGTCACATTTCAAGGAGGAGAGAGAGGGCAAGCAAAAAACCTACCTAGGAGAAGTAGGAGAAATCTGTCATCACATGATCGGGTAAGTGGACCCAAAAGCTTTCCAGGAAGATCTGCAGTCTTGGTTTCTCTCCAAGTTTGGCCAAACCTGAAATGAGAATGGAGGTTGGGAGGCCAAGGGCCCGCTCATTAGATGACAGAGCGAAATGAGTCAGAGTGATTTCCAAGGGAAGTGGAGACGCCTCGGTGACGAGAAGTGGGATAGGGGAGGACGAGAGACAGTCGGTGAGGGCGCGACTGAAGGCATTCCAATTTGGTAATATCGGTAACGCTTAGAAAAGAAAACCATCCGGGTGAGGCATAAGTGAGAAGGGGCCAAAAAAAGCTCTTTACAGAAGAGAGAGGAAGTTTTTAGAGGGGCCCCATGAGGAAGCAGAGATACAGCGTAAGGCCTTGAGACGAGGGACGAACTGGGCCTTCAGCGAAGATACATGAAAGAGTGCGATGGAAGGTGATTCAAGAAAAGTTGGAGTGGGGTTGAAACGGAGGCAGGTGTTGAAAAAGAAGAGGTTGGGCTGGAGGTTAGCTTGGTGAGGATCCACTCAAAAGATGGAGGCCTCATATTTGCTCGGATTGAAAGGAAGACACCAGTGCTCAGACCAGCGCTCCAATCGAATTAGAGCTTCTTGTGTGGCCTTTACCGCAGTAAGAATCGAGGGGGAGGAGGACCAAATGGCCAGATTGTCAGCATAAAGAGAGCAGCTGAAAGAAGAAGACAGAGAAGCAAGGAGATCATTGATAAAGAGAGAGAAAAGTACAGGGCCAAGAACGGATCCTTGCAGAGCATCTCGTTGGACTCGAAAGAAGCGACTTTTTGATTTTCAAAAATCACGCAAGCGCGCCTAACAGGAAGAAAAGACTGAGTCCGACGAGCAAAGCAAGAAGGAAAGCCAGCCAAAATAAGTTTGTTGAAAAGAGCGGGGTACCAGATAGAGTCGAAAGCTTCGGAGAAGTCAATGGTAACAAGAATCGTTCGAGAGACAGGCTTGGGTTTGTTAAATCCATCCGTAATAGAACGAGAAAGATCAATCATTTGATCAAAAGTAGACCGTCCAGTGCGGAAACCGGCCTGGCGGATAGATAGAATTGAGTTAGACTGCAGAAAGAAGGGTAAACGCGATAGAGTGATGGGTATAATGCAAATTGCATTGTGGTGGTAATCAGCCCTGCAAAAATCTCGCAGAGTGGATTTTGGCCGGCAGCCGCTAAAAGGTTGCCTACATCTGCTAAAGTCAATCGTAGGACAGATGCCGATAGACTTCTTCCGATCTCCTACCACTGGTAAACTGGGCAGGATACGCTATACCTACTGCCTACAACTATCCTGGCTGCACATGAATAGCAGTCTATCGTGTGCTCCCCCTGGTACGCAAGCTTTTACATAACTTGGAAAGCGTTTTCTTTGCGCTACTTTTCTAAGGTACCACAAGTAGAAAATGTTTAATTGATTATAAATCAGTGGTTCCCAAAGTGTGTAGAACGCGAAAGCCTTTTAGGTGGTTCGCGAGCAACTTACTTAAGTTGATGAGCAACAATAAATATTTAAAATTGAAAATTTTTTTAAATTATTATGTCGTAATTGTTTTTATTTGGGCTTTTCACGCCAATAGAAAGGCCAATTGTCTAATAAATAAATTAATATAAAGTTGGTTTGAGCAGTAAGGTCAACTGCTGGTTGCAATAAAATTGTAGCTCGTTTATTCATCTTACATTTGTTTAAAGCTAATTTTTATATTGTTAGAAATAGTCTAAGTAATATAAAATATTTGGCTGAAAATATATAAAAGCTAAATTATAATTTGTTAAAACTAGTTAATATTTAGCTGAACATGTAAAATATTTTTCTAAATGTCGAAGCGAAAGTGCTGTCCAATGCACATAAAGAATCTGTTCATAGCCAATGAGCATGGGGGAGAGTCTCTGCCACAATGTGTAATTTGTATGAAGACACTTTCTAATTCAGCCATAAAACCCAGCCTCCTCAAGCGTCACCTTGTAACAAATCATGTTAAAGAGAAAGAACAAGACGAGAGTTACTTCCAGCGACTTGGAGAGAATGCAAAAAGACAACGCCGAGACAAGAGTGACGTTATTTACCAGAAAAAGAAAGATGTTGTCAAAGCATTGTATGAAGTTGCTCTTCTAGTTGGTAAAAGCATAAAAGCACTCGCCATTGGCGAGTCTCTGGTAATGCCATCAGCAAAGATTTTGGTTAAGAACGTAATTGGAGTGGAGGCGGCTGCGAAGCTAAAAACTTCATCCCTCTCTAACAACACGGTTAAAAATCGAATAGAGGAGATGCCCATCGATATTGCCGATCAAGTAATTTCGAGTGTGAAAGACTCAAAGAATGGGTTTTCTATGCAACTGGACGAGTCGACGGACATAACAAACAATGCTTAATTACTCGTCTATACTCGCTATACTACTCAAAACTATGATGCAGAAACTGAGTTACTGATGAGCAAGGAACTTTCCAGCACAACAAAAGGAAAGGATGCTTTTGAGGTTGTGTACAATTTTTTCAAACAGAATGAAATAGACTGGAAAAAGTTGATTGGCTGTACAACCGACGGGGCTCCCTCCATGCTGGGACGTAAATCTGGGTTTACAACTTACATGGAAACGCAACTATTATTTTTGCTTCATCAAAAGCAACTATTATTCATTGCTTCATACATAGATTTGCCCTTTGCGCGAAGATGCTTCCTGAGAAAATGCTACTATGTTTGAAGCGAGTTATCAAACTGGTAAATTTTATAAAAACATCTGCCGTAAATACTCGGTTGTTTTAGCGACTTTGCGAAGATTTTGGCTCCAAACATCTGTCCTCTCGATTACACGGAAGTGCGCTGGTTTTTTACGGGAAATGCGACAAGGCGTCTTTTTGAACTGCGGGACGAACTACTTCAAATTTTTAGGAAAAAGAATGACGATTTTCAGGCAGATCTTGAAAGTAAGGAGTTTCTTGCAAGATTGGCTTATTTATCCGACATACTGAAGTTCTAAACAACTTCAATATGTCATTCCAAGGTCCCAACGGAACTTTATCTGAGTATATTTTAAAGCTGGAAGCGTTCCTTCGTAAATTGACCCTCTGGATGGAGAAAGTGAAAAATAAAAAAAACGCAATGTTCAAACTCCTCACCTCAGTTGAAGGCAAACCTAATGATGAATTTTCTGAAGAAATTGTCTACCATCTTTTGTAACTAAAAAAGTAGTTGATGCATAACTTTCCTAGCGTTACATTATGCACTTATTCCATCAACCTATTCTTCGCTGATCCAGCCGATCTGCGTGTAGGGACTGGAGAACAAGAAGAGCTAATAGACATTTACACTGATGAGGCAGCAAAGATTAAGCATAAGAAATGTGGCTGTTCTATAAATTTCTGGTTGAGCATGGAGTCATCATACCTAAACCTAGCCACTCACGCTGTTCCACAATTATTGATTTTTCCGTCAACGTAGGAGTGCGGGCAGGGGTTCTCGGCTTTCAATGAGCATAAAATCGAAAATCCCGAACCGCCTTGTTGCGCCTGGGCATGATTTTAGATGCGCTGTAAGCAAAGTTATTCCTCGAATTCACCAATTAGTGGAGAAAAAACAACTACATCTTTCTCGTTAAAACTATTGTTGTGTTTTCAGTCATTTTTTAGTTTTTTTTCAACTCTGGGCTGATGCTAGTTCAATAAAACATCGTTACTGTATATTTCTGAGCTATTCAATTATCCAAATGTTGGTGGTACGCAAACATAGTACGAAACCTTTTCATGGTACGTGAATTGAAAAAGTTTGGAAAGCATTGTTATAAATGTTATGGAACGAGTAATTGTACCAAAATTAGGTTATGCAGCTGATACAGTATTCGTTGACAAAGATGGGGCAAAGAAATCATATAGATTGTAAAAAGCTTGCCGGCATCCGTCATCATGGCCCTTGTTGTCACGCCAATGGCTGAGAATACAAGTATTTGAAAAAGTTTTCCTGTCCAAAGTAGCTTTCAACCTAACAGGAAAGAGATCGCAAAATGTCGAAACATTAACTAGTTTTCGTGCTTCAATTTTGTATGCTGTTCTTGCTAGCCAAAGGCATTTCTGTAGCATCCGCTGTAAAACGTTATTTTTTGTAGGCAAGAATTCCTGAAGGATGCCCCACTGCAGTGATGCCACATGGGATTTTTGAAAAACCAAGATAGAGCCAAAAAAACCAAGCACTGTAAATAATAAATAAAAATGGGTTTTTTTAAATAGATCTGATATATTATGAAATAATACAAATCGATAGTAATTGTAAGTACTTATATAAAAGTTAGTTGTAAGTACTTATATGTAAATAAGCTTGTTGTAAGTTATTTAATCTTCATCACTATCTTCAAAAGTGATAATCATCATTCCTTGTTCCTTTCTGGCTTTTTCTAAACGCTCAGAATATCGTTTGCGTGCACCACCATTCTCAAAGTCTTTTAATAAAGATTTACTAGGTTGCCAAGCTACGCAAGAGCTATTGCCTTTGGTAACATGCTGCTTAGCTAAAATTCTATCTCTTGTAGTATTCGCTTTTAATTTGTTGGTTATCTTAGTTTTCACTGTGTTTACCTGAGAAAAAATTCTTTCCACACAGGCAGAAGAGTGAGGCAATGATGTCCTATTGGTCATAAAGTCAGATAAATTTAAATATTTTGGTTGGCCTAGGCCATTTTTAAGTTCACGCAATTTATACCAAAACTCTGGAATTTTTTAATTTTGATTAAAATGATGTTGATCTTTAATTATTTGAAAACTTCTATATTCATCATCCAGATCATTCAACTTGTTTTCTGGTACAAGTGTTTTAAACTAAGTTGCTAAACTTGAAATGGACATGAGAGAATTCTTGCTATGGGCAATATTTGGATCCAAAACTTTTAACTTTGCAATAATGTTATCGTCACTGAATGGAAAACGCCGTTTAATTTGCACACACAGTTCTATTAAAAATTTCAAACAGTCATTTCTGAATGCGATATTGTTTTCTTGATCAACAATTGGCTCTTCTTCCAACAGGGACATTGTTCTGCCACCGAGATATATATTTTCAATCGGTTTGTGAATTTTTTTGTCTTTGGGATCAATATTGCTCAAATCCATTTGCGTGAACACCTCTTCTTTAATGAAAAAACTTAAAACAATTTTTTACTCAGTTGACACCATTGAGTGTAATTTGTGCAACCTAAACTGCTCTGACTGAAATTCCAAATTGAGAGCATTAACTTTACTTAACACATACTGAAGGAAACAGAGCATATGTTTTGTCCTACGAGCAACAAGTAATTTGTATATTTTGCTTGCTCCGTCAACTTTTTCATTTCTTGATTCAGACTGAAAATATAATAAGACAAGAACTTCCCATTGTTCCAAAATTCTAGAAACGACATTTTCTCTGGAAAGCCATCTGGTTTGTGCAAGTTTTGGAATTCTGTGATTAACAGCTTGAACAACATCTTAAATGGTGGTGAAATCATTTTGACGTTTACTACTTGGAGAGAAATATGAAGTAATATCTTTAAGTAATGATTCTAGAAACGGTGGTAACACTGACACAGCATGACTTGCACAGAGAGCAAATGAATGGCAAACACACCCCAATACAAAAACTGATGGTAAAATATCTTTGAGTAATTTTTGGAATCCATTTTTTTTACCAAGCATCGTGGAACAGTTATCACTACCAAAGCCTATAATATTGGTAATTAAATTGTTTCTTTCCTCAAAGAGATGTTGAAATGAATTAAATAAGCTCACTGCACTACCATTTTCTACCACAACTGTGTCAAGTAGGGCATCAGTAACATCCAACTTCTTCAAATCAAAGTATCGTATAACAATAGCTAAAATTTGTGTGATTGAAGCATCAGTGCTCTCGTCAATTATAACAGAAAATTTTTGAGTACGGCATATTTCATTCAGTTCTAATTTTTCATGATGTGCGATTCCATCTTGAATAGTATATGAAAGTTTCGTTCTTTTGCAACTAACCTTTTTAGCAATGTCGCTGTCAGGAAAAGCTCTTTACAAATACCAAATAGATGCTCTACATTTGAAAATGGGATGTGGTGCTCAGAAAAATATCCTGCAAACAACATTTCGGCATTGGCAATTTTTTCGGAATCAGAACTTTTCTTTTTTGAAACAAATTGACTAATATTCATTGTTGATTTAACTACTACAAAGTTGCTGTTGTGATTTTTAGTATTTTATGTGCTACTAGCATTGACTTACTTGCATTCTTTAGAGTAATGCGGCAACAAGTGCAGTAACTACTATTTCTATCTGCTTCATCTCTTTTTAGCCACTCTTTAAAACCTTCGAGTTCCAGCCAGTCGTCTTTAAATGATGTGAATACCAGCCTTTTCTCTTCTTTTCAGTACCTTTATTGGCCATTGATAAGGATTTGAGATAAAAAAGAAACATAATTAAACTTTAAAAAAACTTTACCACTATCGACTTTTGACACTTTCAGAGTTTAAATTTCAATAGCTAGCAAGCCAAATTAAGTTACTCAGAACTAAAAGTCAGTGCATGGCAAATGGCACTCTGTCATACAATGTCACTAAAAGCACTTGTTTTTAAAAACTGTCTAAGTGACGCAACAATTACATAACTGTATTTATACCTTCTCGCGCGAGCCTAAAAGCAGTCAACAAACCCATTTTAAATCTCTTAAAACTCGTTTAATTTAAGTTTTGCAGACAATTTTTGAAATTCTTACAACTCATTTTATCATTGATTAATAATTTTCTTTTAGATATTTAAAAAAACCAAGATTTATTAATTTTAAAGAAAAAAACATATTAAACCAA
This sequence comes from Trididemnum clinides, assembly GCA_963675345.1. Taxonomy (NCBI): domain Eukaryota; kingdom Metazoa; phylum Chordata; class Ascidiacea; order Aplousobranchia; family Didemnidae; genus Trididemnum; species Trididemnum clinides. Next base: position 36,925,417 of record OY776291.1, read on the forward strand.
GGAGTAAGTGAAAAACCAAGGTGTGGCATCACTGCCCCACTGGGTGCAAATCCAATCTAAAGCAGTTTTGAGTTATGATCAATACCATTGCAAAGCAGTTGATAGAGAGCGGTTGCTTTGGAGGGACAAATAAGATGGATGCCTGCAGAGCAGTGCAGCAGGACATCGAAAACACCTGGAGTCAATTGCCTCTAGTCAACACTCTTTACTTCATCAGAACTCTTAACCGCAAATCAAACAACTCGAAAGCGATAAAGCTCAATGTTCTGACAATATCCCACCAGAGTTCTACATGCACTGCGGCATTAAATGCCTGTACTGGATGCGTGAGTTTTACTCACTACGCCTCCGTCCTGTAGCTAGCCTAAAAATTGGGCACAAGGCTTCCGCTGTTGCTATCCTAAAGCCAAATAAATCTGATGGCGACTACAAAAACCATCAACCCATCTCACTACAGTAGGTTCCTTACAAAATCTTGGAAAGATTCTACGGGCTCGACTTAACCCTACAGTGGATCCCCAGCCACCACAAGAACAGGCACGCTCTAGAAAAGAGCGTTCCGCAGTACAACAAATACTCAAATTCACCAGCAATATTGAAAGAGTTTTAAACAAGCCTTTGTGTTGTTGTGGACCTGACAGCTGCCTAATACATTGTCAACCTGACCTGACGCCTGGCAGGCTCAACTTGGGGTGCAAACGCCACTATCCCTCGCACTGCTGTCCTTGCGTTTTGTTTAGTGCTGCAGAGTATGCTGCCCTAATGTGGTGCCGAAGCACTCACACCAATAAGTTAGATGCCATGCTAAATGATTCATTGCAGATGATAACTGGCTGCCTGACGACAACCTTAGGCATCTTTTGCAGGTACTATCGGGATTTGCTCCAGCCAAGCTGGTAAAGGAATGTGCTACAAACAAAATACCCTACAAGGTCTGGAAAAGCTTCGAATACCCACTGCGCAACTTAGTCCCAGATCCTCAGAGCCTTGGCCTGTAAACCCTTAAAATTGCATCATCCTTTTTATTACCCCTCAGCAATACCTTATACCATAACTACAACATCACAAAGACGTGGAAAGAAGAGTTGGCATGGGGCAATCGCCTCATCTAGCCAGTGGTAGGTGCAAACACCATTGCACCATTACGGTTCAGTTACTATGTACTATAGATTTTAGCCAAAGTGAATAAGCCTCAGACCAGTTTTTTGTGCTAAACAGACGGATAATTTGTTTTGAACCTTGCAAGATTTTACAACAAACTCTACAAGTTGTTCCATTTTACTACCCATAATCAAAATGTGTTGGGGGTTTAGATTAGTCCGCAGGTAACAAGACTGTACAAACATTTTCTAACCTGGAGTCCACCTGCATTTCAGCTATTATGTATTTTGTAGCCTACTTGCATTTGTATCATTAAACAACCAGATTTATTCTGTATGTGATCACCGTAATATATCACTTTGCTTTAACAGGCAGCATATCTGCAATAAGCTTTGCTGTTTACATTGGCTTTAAACATAACAATTAATAATTAATACAAATGCAGCCAGCTACTACTCTCAGTAAAATCGTAGGCTACCAGACAGCAGTATGACGTCACTTAACGTTATGACAAAACGGAGCTTTTTGATAAGTTCAAGAAAGAAAAAGTATGTTTGAAAGGCTTAAAAAGTCGCTTGTCATGTTGTCAATACAGCTCAAATTGTTTTAGAATTATTTTAGATCGGAAACACCATATATTTTCCAAAAAAATTTTCAACCGCGTTTCTATTATCAATACTTTTTGACATGATAAAGAAAACAAGTTTTGTTTTATATTTAATCATTCATTATGACGTCATCTTACTCCCTAAATGAATCAATTTTTTACAAAATGGGAAAATTGAGGGCTGGCTTTCATTCAAGCAAAAAACATTTTCCTAATTCAAAAATGTAAGTTAAAAAATTATTTTCAATTTTGACAACATCATGACACTCAGGCCCACTTTATGATACTCGTCCAGGGACAGTGATCAATCATGCCAAGTTTTTTGTTTTTACGCCCAGTATCTTTGGAGGAGTTAAAGCAAACAAATGAACAAACGCTGTACGCATGCACTAACAGCATTCTGCTATATAGTGTAAATTTTGATTATAATTTTGTAATTTCATGTGCTTTTATTGAGAACACAACTTACAGTCATTAGGTAATTTTGGAATTTTTGGCATATGATTCAAAGTTAAAGTCTGTGTATTATGACTAGTGATACGAATAGAATTTTTTATTGCAAACAAACACCAACGGCATTAGAGAGCGGCACAAAAGTATGTGTGGGGGTCAACTAAAAGAGCTGTCAAATACAAAAATGATTGGAGTAAAGAATTTGAGTATAGCAATCAAGTTTTATAAAAAAAAAAAATCGAAAATTTGGGCTTCTCTGGAACTTTTGATTTTTGCAATACTCAATTAGCAATATCTAAATGCATTTCGACTTCATTTGAATAATGCAATTTCATATGCGATTAGATTAAAGTGTGGATTTGACAGGAAAATGCGTTGTACAGAGTAGGAAAAAATAGTTGTATTCCATTTTCTTTTTTTACATTCTTGCACTCTCTACTAAAATAGAACACTTTGAAGTACTTAATATCTTTTGGATTCCTTCAAAAGTACATCAAGTACCACATATATACGCGGAGTCACTTATTAATACAAATTTTTTGCAGTAAATTTTATAGATTTTAATCATTTTTAAGTGAAGAATCAAACAATGCTGTAGTTACATTTATAAAATCTGTGGATAACTTTCAATTGAGAACCAGAGCCACAATATTGTTACAATTCTACAATCAGACACACTGCAATGAATGCTGGTACCACTCCAAGAATGCGCTCTCACGCCACATCTGGCATTCGTTTAAACAAAATAATAAAAGCATTTAATTGTACACCTGTTAGGTAAACAGGAAATGCCGAGGCAACGAAAAAATCTGTACCAGAAATATTGCTTAATAGAAGATACAACCACAACTTACCAGCTTTTCTCCTGATAAAATTTCAAGTAATTTTATCAACATCCGACCATCTCTCAAATCCATGTAAAGGTCTTGAATTCTACAAGACACTCGAACTAAATGAGAATTAACCCATTTCATAAACGTTTTCTTCTGCACCACTTCACGCTCATCTAATCAAAAAAATAATTGTAATCATCCCCCTCACGATCAAAAAACAAAATATTTAATTTCCGGCTCTGAGATTCCATCAAAAAGACATTCTTCTATATCGATCACAATCCGATGCAAAAAGCAGGTAGTCAATAAAAGTCCAAAACAGCAACATTAATTTCCTTGCAATATAAGAAAACGGTTGAACCGGTTTGATAAACTAATTTACAGTAGATTAGGTTTTTGCACAATCTTGCGTTAAAAAGGTATCCCTTATTTTTCTTTAGATCAAATACGAACCAATTATTTCGGCGTGACTTGGAGGCCCCCTTTGCAACATTGGGGTACAAAATATCAGTTCATCCAGCTGCACCGACCTCACACGAGTTTTAAAACGATGCTTATTTTGAGATAGCTAATTTCGTTTTTAAACTAAAATGATATAAGAGGTTTTGGGTAGGACCATAGCTTCTCATCATTTAATGTCGCTTACGGATCTTGGTCCCGATTCCCTTTCCTTTAACTAAAGACTGGTCTCACTCAACACCGCTCATTGTTTCACTACTTTTATTAGTTTGAGAGTACAAAATCAATGTGGCAACGGCGGCAAAATAGTAATCGGTTAATAGTAGGCTTGCAACTGATTGTTTTTATGACTTCACAACTACACTAATAAATGGTAGACCAACTTGATGACTTGGTACATTCCCATGCGTACCTACATTTTTCATCTCAAGTCCCTGCTTACATCTATGTGATCTAGTGCCGGTATATTTGTAGCTAGCAGAAAACACAAGAGCCAAGCCTTTCCAAATCTCTTAGACTCGATACCAATGTAAAGCTACAGGGGTCTTGTTTGCATTTAATTTTTCCGCTTAAACTTTGGATTTCATTATATTTTTTAACTTGTTATCAGCAAAGGAAAGAATTGCATTAATTATGCGAATAAAATCAATTACGCAAATTGAAGTCGATCCGTTTTATTCAACTTAGGATGCGAAATCTACCTGAAAAATCTAAACAAACTCCTGAGAAAACACAAGTTTGCTCGAATTTTCACTTTCAGAACATTTCAAAGTTCTGAAAAAATTTAAAAGAATTGAAAAAAGTTCTGGTTACGCCTTTTGGTCGCGATCGCTGTCCTTATTATTCAAGGCTCGTCTTTCTCACTAGTAAGTGGACGATAGCTGATTAATAAATTTCATACTCTTTTAACAAAATTTTGTTTGCACTCTCTTTTTTAGTAATACTTGCGTTCTCGAGTCAGCAATAGATTTTCATCCCCTGTTTTTCACTAAAGATTGCCTGCCGTAACTTACAATAACTAAACTGCACGTCTGACTTTTTTTCTTATGCTCTTCCAAATGAACGGTGAAAAACAATTCTGTTGTTTTAACTAAAATGGAGTAGGCAGCATGGAACGATAGACCGAGAGTAAGACATGCCATCACAAGACTGCCCGTTGAATGGCTTAGGCTAAACAGCGTTTGCTTTTTGGCTCAAGTTTCCGGAACAAACTGATGTTTGCGCCAACCACAATGACATAAGTTTTTCAAAATCTCTTTTCATCTTGTGTATGACAAATAAATTAAGTTCCTGCCTTGAGGCCAAACTAAAAAAAAGCTCTATGTATGAGGCTTCTGGTTGATTTCTTATAAATTTTGGTGCCGCTCTTTAACCCCTTAAACACCACACTCGTAACCGTTGACACTATTTGAATATCAATAACTGTACCTTCTAGATTCATTGAAAAATTTAATATTTTTCAAAGGAAACACAAAATACTCATTATTATTATCAATTAGACTAATATATGTGACGAGTAATAAAAGGAAAGGCAATGACGTGATAGAGGTGGCGGTCAATATTTTCAAATTCAATGCCTTCGGTGTAAACATAGGTGACTGTATTCACTTCATTTACATAGAGTGCACTTCCTTACTTCGTTTTTCTCTTCCACCTGTCTTTTCGCTGTTGATTTTGGTCTTGCTCGCATTCTTTCATTATTTACTTTTCAGTGTAACTAGCCAGCTCTGTCGGCGTTTTCCTTGCCCCCTCCCCCTCCGTCCTATCATTAATGTCTAGGCTAACAATATCGATTCAGTCCATTAAACGGGCCAGAACCAATGGATAATTGTGAGAACAGTAATGTAATAAAAAGTTTGCTTTTTCACAAAAACAAATCTTTTTCGGAAACAAAACTATAGTTTTTTTAAAATGCAATCACTTAAAAAATTATTATGGTGCGTTGCAAATCGCCACTACACGTCTACCAAGTTTGCAAAGTTCCCGGAAACGTCTTATTTGCCCTGTTTTCACCATAGGCATCCTTAAACTTGACAAACTTTTATCCGTTAAATTGAGCAAGTGTTTTGAAACATACCAAAACTGTGGAAGGGCGTAAAGATAATTCATATGTTCGTTCAGAAAAAGCTATTAAATATTAGGGCCACTACTTAAGGCTTTTTTCTTAAGTGTAAGCGTATTTTTATGACAAACGTCACTGGTTGCAGGCATGTTACTCGGTCCTGGCATAAACGCAGCGAAAGAGCGGACTAACCCCGAATAAAGTATTCACACTTGGGGCCTCCATCAGTAATGACGAGGTTAAGAATATCAACTGCTGCATCAATCAACAGCCGCTTCAACGTGCTGGTGCGGTTCCCGACCCCGTTTGCGTTGGGTCAAAATGGCTGTTGGCCTTCCCGAGGGTCCCAGTTACCCCAGGCACTCCCCTTCATTTTTTTGCTATGCTGCCCCCTGAACGACCGCAGAAGGGCAGCACTCAGCTTCTTCAAAATCGGTCGCCTGTTTTCTCTTTTTCTTTTCTCCTGCCCTTCTTCGTCTCCTCATTCTTCTACTTCTCATAATGAGCGATAACGTTCATCCCAACCCTGGCCCCGTTTTTCCTTGCTCTGTGTGCGCTGGAAATGCTTGGCAGCTCTCACTCTTGGAGCTGCCGCCTGCCGTAACACTGTGACTCCCTCCTAGGACTCCTCCGACATGCATACCTCCACTGTAAATCTGCCCCCCCCCCCTCTGCTGATGCTGCACTCTTGCCCCACCTTCGTCTCCAAACCTCTTATCCCCCGGCAACCTATTTTATATCTTCTCCCTCTGCCCTCTCACCATCGTCCCTTGCCCCTGGCTGTCCTTCTGCGCCTCCTGCCTCCTCTGCCCCTGATTCTCTCAGGATTCTCCAATGGAATGCTGGAGGTCTTCGAGCCAGGAACACTGAACTACTTCACTTTCTCCCCTGTCCCATCCTGTCGACCTTAACTGCATCCAGGAATCCAATCTTAACTCATATTCCTCTTTCCAAAATCCTGGATTCTCTGCTCTGCGTTCTGATCGCACCCACTCCAGTTCTGGTATTCTCTCTTCTGATGACACGCACGCTAGCGGCGGCGTTGTCATTTTCATCAGGCAGGGCCTATCCTTTTCTGAACTTTCCACCTCCTTTCTTTCTTTGCTTGATCCCTACTCTTGATTACGTAGGGGTCAACATCTCTCTTGACAACTCCTCTTCGCTCTCTTTTCCCAATGTGTACACCCCCTATTTGCTCCTCTCCAACGGATGGCAGAATCAAGTCCTTCTCTCCCTCCATTCTTCTCTTCATTCTGGAGAACTTCAATTGCCATCACCCCCTCTGGGACTCAAGAGGTACTTCCGACCCCCGCAGGGAGGAAGTATTCGACTGGGTCATTTCTTCTGACTTCCTCCCCCTCAATAACCCTGACACACCCACTCTTCTCCATCGCTCCTCTGGCATTCGCTCCTCTCCTGACATCTCCTTTGCTCCCTCTTCTCTGGCCCTTCCTTGGTCCTGGGAGGTGCTTCAAGACCTGGGTTCTGACCACCTACCAATTTTTCTATCTGTCCCTTTCTCTCCGGCCTATCGCCCCAACGAGCGTCCCCCTTCCTTCAATTTTCAGAAAGCTCGCTGGAATGGCTTTGCCTCCTACTTTGACTTTCACTGTTCATCTGCAGAGGAATACTCGTCTCTTTCCTCTGCTGCTGCTCTCTGGGTAACACTAATTTAATGACTTCGGAATTGTCGGAACTGTCGGAATGACGCTTTTCCTAAAAAGAGGAACGTCGGAACAGTCGGAATTGTCGGAATAGTTAAACTTTTTAAAATACGAACTACATATTTGAATTCACAGACAAATGTTACGCAGCCAGAATACGATCCATCATAACATTACATAAATCAAATAACACACATTCAATCAATGACTTCGAAATAGTTGGAGTGATATAAGAGCAAAATCATACACATATCCATAGATGCCTCATTTAAATAAATGAATTCGGAATGGTCAGAGTGAACTGATATCAAAATGCTACGCATATTGCTAGACGTCGAGTTAATTCACATATCGCTAGACACTGAGCTAATTTTATGAATTCGGAATGGTCGGAGTGATCTGATAGAATAATCTGATAGCGTCTAGCGATAGACGCTGAGTTAGTTTAATGAATTCGAAATGGTCGAAATAAGCTGATAGCAAAATGCTACGCATATTGCTAGACGTTGAGTTAATTCAATGAATTCAGAATAATCTGATAGCGTCTAGCGATAGACGCTGAGTTAGTTTAATGAATTCGGAATGGTCGAAATAAGCTGATAGCAAAATGCTACGCATATTGCTAGGCGCTAAGCAAATTTTATGAATTCGGAATGATCTGATAGCAAAATGATACTCATATTGCTACACGCTGAGCTAATTTAATGAATTCGGAATGGTCGGAATGATCTGAAGGCGAAATCCTAAGCATATTGCTAGACGCTGAGCTAATTTTATGAATTCGGAATGATCTGATAGCAAAATGCTGCGCATATTGCTAGACGCTCAGTTGGTTTAATAACTTCGGAATGGTCGGAATGATCTGATAGCAAAACGCTACTCATATTACTAAATGCTCAGTTGATTTAATGAATTCGGAATGATCTGATATCAAAATGCTACGCATATTGCTAGACGCTGAGTTAATTCAATGAATTCAGAATAATCTGATAGCGTCTAGCGATAGACGCTGAGTTAGTTTAATGAATTCGGAATGGTCGAAATAAGCTGATAGCAAAATGCTACGCATATTGCTAGGCGCTAAGCAAATTTTATGAATTCGGAATGATCTGATAGCAAAATGATACTCATATTGCTACACGCTGAGCTAATTTAATGAATTCGGGATGGTCGGAATGATTTGATAGCAAAATGCTACGCATATTGCTAGACGCTCAGTTGATTTAATGAATTCCGAATGGTCCGAATGATCTGAAGGCAAAATGTTGCGCGCATTGCTAGGAGTTAAGCTAATTTAATGAACTCGGAATGATCTGAATTCAAAGCGGTACCATGTATTTGAAGTTTACATTAAACAAAGTGAAAAGCGAACGCGCAATCGCTTAAAACGTAGCGAGAGCACGTAATTACTGAAAATGTGGCAAACGCAGCGGGGGTGCCTCACATTTTTGCACTAGCGGCGGCGGTTTTCTACAAAAGATCCACGATTTTAGCTTCACAAGAGATATGAAGATGTGCAGTAATTTAAGAGGTAAAGAATAACTTTACATAGGCGGGGAGGCGACATATTGAAAAGGTTGAGAACCACTGATGTATAGACTATATAATCTATATACTCCATACCAATGAGCACAAAGATTTAATTTTGCAGCAAGAAGCACTGTAGTTACTAGTTATTGGAAGGAAGAAAACTAATTAGTAGAACTTTAAGTCTACGAGTCCTACCGTATCTTGGTCAGTTGAGTACTGCAATCCTTCAACTGAAATCGATAGTCTGATCCCGGTTGCAAGATTTCTGCATTCTAGTTTTAGTAAGTTGCGAATCACGAAAATCAGCATTAAATTAACATAAAATAACAAGTCATTGATTGAATGTGTGTTATTTGACCCATGTAATGTGATCATGGATCGTGTTCTGCCTGCACAACATTTGTCTGTGAATTCAAATAGTTCGTATTTTAAAAAATTTAACTATTCCCACAATTCCGACTGCTCCTCTTTTTAGGAAAAACGTCATTCCGAGAGCTCCTCATTTTAGTGTCTATTCCGACAATTCCGAATTCATTAAATTAGTGTTACCCCTGCTCTCTTTACCTGCCTCGCACTAAATGCGGTCAAATCTTCCATTCCTTTCGGCCGCATCAAACGCCATCCTAAAGCCTGGTGGTCTGCTGAGGTGGAAAGTGCGATAAGTGAAACACGCAAGGCTTTTGCTGTCGCTCACAGAAGTGATAAAGATCGCCAGGCTTACATCTCCGCTTCTCGACGCGCCTCGTCAGTCATCGCCAAGGCCAAGGCTGTGGCATGGCAGACGACTTGCTCTTCTCTTTCACTTAAATCTAACCCTAAATCTGTGCACTCTCTCCTCCGCTCTATCGCTGGCTCTTCTTCCTCGTCTTCTTCCTCTCCTAACTTCCCCAACTGTTCTTATCCCAGGGAATCGGCTTCGGTCTATGCCGCTTACCTGCGATCCCACTTTTCCGTTTTTCAGCCAAAGACATTGCGTAGCAGAGCCACAAGCTACCTCTATTTCTCTCTCGCTGAATTTCATGCGGCTGCCACCAACCTCTCCCCGTCCACTGCCACTGGCCCAAACAAAAGTTGCCTATCTCATGCTAAAGCACCTTCCTCGCTCTGCCATGGATTTTCTTCTTCATATTTTCAATCTTTTCTGGTCTTCGCATTCCTTTCCTTCCATCTGGAAGACATCTTCCATTATTCCCATACACAAGATGGGAACGCCTCTCGACTCTCCTGCTTCCTTCCGGCCTATCTCTCCCACTTCCTGCATATCAAAGCTTTTTGAGCGTATCATTCTATCCCGTCTACTATTCTTTCTGGAATCTAAATTCCATTCTCTCTCCTCGCCAGGCCGGTTTCCGCCCTGGACGGTCTACTCTAGATCAATTTCTGTACCTTCTCAATCCATTTCGGATGGGTTTAACAAACCCAGACCGGGCTCTCGGACGATCCTGTCTACTATTGATTTCTCTAAAGCTTTTGACTCTGTCTGGCATCCCGCCCTTTACCACAAACTTATTTCGACTGGCCTCCCTCCTTGCTTTGCTCGTTGGACTTAATCTTTCCTTTCTGACAGGCGCGCTTGTGTGGTTTATCAAAATCACAAAAGCCGTTGTTCCTTTCGAGTCCGTCGAGGTGTTCCGCAAGGATCCGTTCTTGGCCCTGTATTTTTCTCTCTTTCCATCAATGATCTTCCTGCTTCTCTGCCTTCTTCCGTCAGGTGTTCTCTTTACGTTGACGATCTGGCCATTTGGTCCTTCTCACCTTTGGTCCCCACTGCGGTGGAGGCCACACAAGGAGCTCTGATTCGATTGGAGCGCTGGTCTGAGTACTGGTGTCTCCCCCTCAATCCGAGCAAATGTGAGGCCTCCTTCTTCTCAGTGGATCCCCACCAAGCTAACCTCCAGCCCTACCTCATTCTACTCGGCTCCCGCCTCCATTTCAATCCCACTCCAACTTTTCTTGGGGTCACCTTCGACTGCACTCTTTCCTTTTCTAAACATGTATCTTCGCTGAAGGCCAAATTCTTCCCACGTCTCAAGGCCTTACGCTGTATCTCTGCTTCCTCATGGGGTCCCTCTAAGGAGTCTCTCTCGCTTCTGTATAAATCTTTTCTTCAGTCCCTTCTCACTTACGCCTTACCCAGATGGTTTCCGTTCCTAAGAGCGACCAATTTCACCAAATTGGAACGCCTCCACCGAGCGACCAGTCGCGCCATCACCGGCTGCCTCTCGTCCTCGGCTATCCCACTTCTTCTCGTCGAGGCCTCTCTACCTCCCCTACGAGTCACCCTGACTCATTTCACTCTTTCATCTAATGAGCGGGCTCTTCGTCTTTCAACCTCCTTTCCCATTTCAGGTTTGGCCAGACTAGGAGTGAAACCAAGACTCTGCAGATCGTCCTGGAGAGCTCTTGCGTCTACTCACCCGCTCATGCTCCCTTCTACCTCTTCCAGGGACGCTTTTTTAGCTTGCCCTCTCTTTCCTCCTTGGAATCTTCCTTCGTTCACCGTGGAGCCCACCCTTTCCTCTCCATGCTCCCGCTCTGATCCCCCTCTCGCTCGCCAAGGTGTAGCTCTCACCCACCTTGACTCTCTCCCCCCCATGATCTGGTACTCTGGACAGACGGCTCTGTTCCTTTTTCTTTTTGCAAGGCCGGCTCCGGCGTTCTTGCCAACTGCTCTCTCTGTGGCACTGAGACCACTCTTTCCTTTTCGGCAGGGCCAGTATGTTGAAGTTTTTCCGCTGAGGCTTGCGCCATTCTGCACGCTCTTTGCTGGTCTCGGCAACACCAACAAATCTGCCATTTCTCTTCTCTTCTCCTACTATCTGACTCTCGTTCTGTCCTCACCACCCTGTCCTCTCCTCCATCTTTCCTTTTATCTCAAACTCCGTGGCAGATCTGACAAAAACTGTGTTCTCTCTCCTCCTGTTCTATCAGACTACAATGGGTCCCCGGACACTCGTTTCTCCCGGGGAACGACGCGGCTGATGAGCTGGCTAGACCGGGAGCGCTACTTATGCCCTCCGCAATCCCTTGTAGTCTCTCTCCTCTTATCTCTCATATCCACTTTTGTCTTTTCTGGGACTGGAGAAGTACTGTCTCATCAAAATTCTTTGACACACAGGTTCCCTCAATTTCCACCGAGGAACTTGTGATCCCTTGTCATGCTTGCTGTGTCCTCTCTCGTCTTCGCTGCAACGGACACAGCCTTCTTTTAGGTTCTTATCTCTCTAGGATTGGCAGAATCGAGAATCCTTCCTGCAGCGCCTGTGGACACTCGTCCCAGGACACCTCTCATCTCGTTCTGCACTGTCCAGCTACGGACTCTTTGCGCCGCCCACTCTTTGGCGACTCTCTGTCTCTCTACAACCTCTGGTCCAGGACCTGGGGAGTTGCCCGGCTTCTGGGGCTCCATGGTCATCCGCCATGCCCCCATCCTTCGGAAGGGGTCGGGTAAATAACAACTACAACAACATTTTTAATACAACGAATCAGTTTTTTGAAAAAGAGGAGTTAAATTGGTCAAAGTGTAAAGTTGTGACAACAGATGGTGCTGCAGCTATGCAAGGCTCACAGAAGGGTGTGATCGAGAAATTACAAGAACTATCTCCATATTGCGTAGGAATTCATTGTATTCTCCATCACGAAGTATTAGTTACAAAAAAACTTAAAACTAAATGCAGATAAAGCAGGTGGTCAACAAAATGAATTAAACAATGTTTTGTGGGAAGTCGTACATGTTGTAAATTTTATTCAGAAAAGTGCAAAACAGCAGAGGCTTTTTTCAAAACGTTGTAGAGAAATGTCCTCCTCTTCAAAAAACTAATTTTGCATTCAGAGGTTCGATGGCTGTCTCGTGGAAAATTTCTTTCCCGTGTGTTTGAACTTCGAGAAGAATTAGAGGCGTTTTTCACTGAACAGAGTAACCCTGAAGCTGATAAACTTCGTGACATTTTCTGGGTTTCAAAATTGGCGCATTTAGCATCAATTTTTGATCGTTTGAACCGACTAAACATCAGTTTTCATGGAAAAGGGCGAGATATATTTCGGTCAACAAGCAAGAGCAATATGCTGAAAATGAAAATTCCACTCTGGAAAAACAATGTTTGGTCTAAGAACTTCAGTGATTTTTATTTAATAAGCCAATACATGGAAGAGTCTGAATGGGAGTTTCTGTAGAAGATAATTTGTCTACCCTTATTGTTGGTCATTTGGACTTACTTCATGATAATTTGACAGCGTACTTTCCTGAAGAAAACGACCATCGCCTGAAAGCAAACATGTAGATTTTACAGCCTTTTAATGATGCACCAACGCAAGATGAGGAATTAATGGAACTTCGGACAAATTTAAATCAGAAAGTCTCATTTCAAGAAATGGATTACTCAGAGTTTTGGACTTCTCTTCTTGAATTTTCGGAATACAAAAATCTCGCGAAAAAAGCCATTGCTGTCTTAGTGCAGATGCCTACAACATACTTGTGTGAAGAAGGGTTTTCCGGTCTAGTTGAGATCAAGTCGAAAAAAAGAAACTCACTACTTGATATTGATTCTTTGATGAGGGGAGGAGTTGAAAAAGAACTAACACCACATTATGTTCAAATTGCCGAAACTATGCAAGAACAAGCAAGCCACTAAATCTTTTTAGTCACTTTTACATGTTTAATTGTCTGTGCACAGTATAACTGTTGTTTATTTATAACATCTTGGCAGACAACCTAATTATTAGTATTTTATACTTTCTTTGTAGAAATAAACACTGTTCTTTGAGGTATACAAAAATCCTGAAAAATTGAGATAAGGTGTACCACGGAAAAAAAGGTTGACGAGCACTGTTGTACAGCATTATAATTAAATCCCAAGTTTAAGAAAGAATCAACATAAAATTATAACCATAACTATTTGTAAAACTGAATATAGAGAAAACAATCAGTTTTAATTATGTATAATCCCTGCTCTATTTACAAGTGTTAACAATAATTTGTGGCAAAATTCTTTGTGAGCACTGCCAGTCATGGTTAAGAGAATATGATGATCACAATTTCGTGTACAAGAATTGTGAAAGTGCATAAAATCTATCAACTTTTCGCTACTGCTCACACAAGAGCCCGATGGGTGAAGCCAGCTTGGCCAGTTAAACCGAAATACTAAACCCCGACATTACTGATGGAGGGCCCCTGCCGGGCGACGCCGGCTAGTTTTGTTTATAAAAATTCATGCAAGCATTATCTTAATACTTGTTTTAGAAAGCAAGTAAGTTTTTTAGAGTAATTCTCCAAAACTGTCTCGGGAAATTACTTGAGATCTACCCTACAATCATCGTGCATTCGGCATTCCTCATTAGAGAAAGCCTAACCCTCCCGCGACAAATTTCTGTGTAAGCCACCGATTACAGAACTCTTCTACAAATATTAAACGAAACTATTTCATTCAAATGGTGAATTTAGTTGAAAAACAAACAACTTTCCAAAAACACACAGACGGGATTGCTTAGTTGAAAAGAAATGAACGTGTTAAGTTAGAACATTTTGACTTTGACATATTACCATGAGTTGTTGTTGTTTTGGCGCCAGACAGGTGCGGGTTTTTTTCCCAGGCCGTACAGGTCCATTGCACCGCCTTTTGATTGTGACTGAGTAATCCCAGTATCATATATCAACCTCCACATTACTTCTATGGCTGGGCACCAAACAGAAGATCTGTGAACACCATTTTTAGAGTCTTTGGCATGACTTGACAAGGAAATTGAACCCAAATCTACCGGCTACGAAGCGGACGCTCAGACCACAACAATATCGCGCTGATTACCATCATTGGAGTAAAAAAATGTTAGAACAAAGCATGATTTTATATGTAGTTTACCGACGCGATGGCGTAGTGGTTAGAGCGTCCGTTTCGCAATCGATAGACGTGGGGTTCATTCCCAAAGTCGAGTCATACAAAAAAACTTTAAAAAATGGTATTCTCAGCTTCCCTGCTTGGCGCTCAGCACATAGGGATAGTGTAGAGAACAAGCCGGCAAGCTTGTTTGTTGTGTCCTTAGGCAAGGCACTTAACGGGACGCTTCCATTTTCACGTTATCAGACAGGTGGTGAGACCAGCAGTCTACCCGTCGTGGTGGCTCAGTATGACGAAAGACTTGCAAACTGAGTATGAACTCATACGCATGAATGAATGAATATGTAGTTGCAGTAATTTACGATTTTCGCTTACGTCAAGGTCAATATTACATAAATTTTACATCCAAGTAATGATACAGAAGTGTTTACTTCTTTTTTCGGTGCTTTACAGTCAAGTTGTTAGTTAGTTAGTTATGCGTATGAGCTCATGCTTGTTTTGCATATCTTTCGTCATACTGGGCCACCACGACGAGTAGACTGCTGGCCCCACCACCTGTCTGTTACGTAAAGATGGAGGCATCCCGTTAAGTGTAATGCATCCCGTTATAAATTTCCTCGAGCAGCTATGGCACTCACCGCATCACAACTGCAAAATGCATGAGCTCCAAACAGCGTCTTGCATGGCCAAGCATATCTGTCATCTTTCCGATATCTAAATATTGTACTCGTGTCTTCGAACCACATTCAACGTGCAATGGAGAAGTCACTTTGTTTGGAAATGCAATACAAAGAACGAAGATATCAGAGACATGAGATACAATCACAAATGAACTGTAACCAAACTTGGAAGAGTGGAATATCATGAGCGTACTTGATCTCAGGACTTTGCATTTACTTACAGAGTTCTCTATTAATCTCATACAAATCTCCCCAACGTTCACATACACTGCTTTGCCTTTTAATTGTGACCGTTTTTCCTCGTTGCTCCAATCAGACACAAGGAATTCGATCAATCGAGTTTTATTCGCTTGGTTACAAAGAAAGTTTTTTGCAACCAGACAGCATACGATCTGAATTAATGAAAAAAAAAACTTACTCGCTCTAGCTCCTCCCTTTTTGACACAATACCGCCACTGATCAGTGCGTCACAAAAAGCTTATGGTAAAAACAGATTTTTTTCAAAGCTACAGGGGCTCCGCTTATTGTGGCCCTTTTTTGGTTACTGCAGGCAATTTTTGTGGAACAAAACCCGAATCCAAATTGCAAAGCATTTATCTCTTCTTATTATGGCCAAACCTCCGCTTGTTATAGCCACCTGTTCTGCAGTTTTTTTTGACGTCTGTGAGCGGCTGGGCGTTGGTAAGAAATTGCGGACAGAGTGGGAAGCATTTAGCAAGATAAAGATGTTCTAGTGACAGACGAGTTGTTGATGGAAAAGTCAAAGATTATTGGAGAAGTTAGGCCTGCGAGTTCAAGCCGACAACGGGATGGTTAAGTCGGTGGAAACGACGTAATGCAATTAAATAGCGAAAACGAAAAACATGGCGAAGGGGCATAGGCGGATGTTACAGCCGCAGAAGAGTGGGTAAAAACAATATTACCAAAGTTTTTGAAGAGTATCCGCCAAGCAGAATTTACATGGAAGATGAAACAGCGTTATTCTATCGTGCAACACCAGATGGGAGTTGGACATTTGCAATGGCACAGTTGATTCGGTCAAAGAAGGCAATGGACCCCATGACGGTATTATGCAGTGCGAACCTATTAGGGAATGATTAGCGTCCATCGCATATCATAGGAAAAAGTAAAAAACCGCGGTACTTCAAGAGAGTTGACGTCGTAGAATTACCTGTTATTTATCGGGAAAATGCCAACGCATGGATGACTGCGGTTTCATTCGAAGAATGGTTGCGCCGATGGGACAAACAATTAAAGGAAAAAAAATGTTTTTTTCGTGGAAATTCTGCGGCTCATCTGCGGTTACTAAATCTGAGGAATATCCAGTTACAACTCTTACCGAAGAATACAACATCATTGATCCAACCAATGGATCAAGGAGTGATCAGGAATTTCAAGCATTTCTACCGACGAATGATTTTGGAAGAAATTGAAGACGGATTGTTAGAGAGTGACAGTTAGTGGCAAAATCTCAGTTTTTGATGGTATCCGAATTGCAGCATGGAGTTGGCGATCAGTCAAATCAACTACAATCACCAATTGTTTCCACCATGCCGGATACCTTATGGAAAATGATATAGTGGAAAAAAGTGCGAGTGAAAAGGACCATTTAGAATTGGATTTTTTGGACATTGAGGATGGCGACTGTTTTGTAGCATTGGATGACGAAGAACAATGTGTCGATGAATGCGCGAACGTTGACGATGTGTTACAAGATATTATTTCGTCCCTTAGTGTAGGCGGCGGTTCAGAATGTGACAATGATGGTGTCCAGAGTAGTATAGGATGATTCATTTGGCGCGGTTTGCGGGGGTGCTGAGGCGGTGCTGGAGGCGGTGCTGGTCCCTAACCCTAGCCCTAACCCTAACCCTAACCCTAACCCTAGTCCTAACCCTAACCCTAACCCTAGTCTTAACCCTAGTCCTAACCCTAACCCTAGCTCTAGTTGTAGCCCTAACCCTAGTTGTAACCCTAACCCTAGCTCTAGTTGTAGCCCTAACCCTAACCCTAGTTGTAACCCTAACCCTAACCCTAGTCCTAACCCTAACCCTAGCCCTAGCTCTAGTTGTAACCCTAACCCTAACCCTAACCCTAGTCTTAACCTTAACCCTAACCCTAACCCTAGTTGTAACCCTAGCCCTAATCCTAGTTGTAACCCTAGCCCTAACCCTAACCCTAGTCTTAACCTTAACCCTAACCCTAACCCTAGTTGTAACCCTAACCTTAACCCTAGTTGTAACCCTAGCCCTAATCCTAGTTGTAACCCTAGCCCTAACCCTAACCCTAGTCTTAACCTTAACCCTAACCCTAACCCTAGTTGTAACCCTAACCTTAACCCTAGTTGTAACCCTAACCCTAACCTAGTTGTAACCCTAGTCTTAACCTTAATCCTAACCCTAACCCTAACCCTAGTCCTAACCCTAACCCTAACCCTAGCTCTAGTTGTAGCCCTAACCCTAACCCTAGTTGTAACCCTAGTCTTAACCTTAACCCTAACCCTAGCCCTAACCCTAACCTTTAACACTAACTCTACTCTAGATCTATAATGTGAGGGTACGAATATTAATTTGCAGGAGGTCGGAGGAAGCTAACCATAAGACACTAATTTTATGGAGGTCTGAGGGTGCTAACTCTAAGAGAGCTAACCATAAGACACTAATTTTATGGAGGTCTGAGGGTGCCAACTCTAAGAGAGCCAACCCTAGGTCTGAGAGTGCCAACTCTAAAAGAACCAATCTTAGGTCTGAGGGTGCTAACTCTAGGTCTATGTGAACTAACCGTAGTTCTAAGGAAGCTAACCCGAGATGTTATTTGAAAGAGGTCGGAGGGAGTTAACCCTAGATTTTATTTGAAGGAGTTCGAAGTGAGCTAATCCTAGATTTTATGTGGGGGAGTTCAGAGGGAGCTAACTCTAGATGTTATGTAGGGAGGTCGAAGGGAGCTAACTCTAGATCTGAGAGAGTCAACACTAAGTTGAAACAGTACACCCCAACACTGTGTTGAAAAGTTTAATGTCATTCTTATGATTTAACGGTTTTCAGGTTGTGATATCTTATTTCAATGACGTGTTTAACAAGACCGTGGGAATGTATATCACTCTTGCACAATCCGTGACATAAGCTTTAACAAGACCGTGGGAATGTAGTTGCATCCCTATTATGCAATCCATGATGTAAGTTTTTAACAAGACCGTGGGAATGTATCACTCTTGCACAATCCGTGACGTAAGCTTTAACAAGACCGTGGGAATGTAGTTGCATCCCTATTGTGCAATCCGTGACATAAGCTTTAACAAGACCGTGGGAATGTAGTTACATCCCTATTGTGCAATCCATGACGTAAGTTTTTAACAAGACCGTGGGAATGTATCACTCTTGCGCAATCCGTGACATAAGCTTTAACAAGACCGTGGGAATGTAATTGCATGCCTATTGCACAACCCATGACGTATTCTATTTTTAACCATGATGCGATTTTTGCTTTTGTGTAGACAGGTTCAGACTCGTCTGTCGAAAATTTTAGAGTATAATATATAAAAATTACGTTCTATTCAGCTGTTGGTTAGGATATATTGTCTCCGTCTTGAATTATCCAATATGAAATAATATAATGTTGCGCAATGGTTTCATAATTCTGGTACAATTGTTTACTATGATGCGACGCAATGGCGTTAAAGCAAAGCGATGGGAAAAAGTTAGCAAAATGTAACGTCGCTCTTAGGATTATCCAAAGCATACGATTTTGAGGCTAGCTGTTTTTTAACAATTTACGGTTAAGATCGTTCAAAGTCTGTTGCATATTTGTTTCCAACAATGTTCACACGCTTTTATGATAAAAGATTTATCAATTTAGCTAGCTATTCATGCGGTTTCTGCATTACGTAATTACAATGTCAGCGTTTCAGGCAGACTAGGTTGTTCAATTCAGGAAGTTTATTTAGCAATCGAAACTACAAATTTGTATAAACGCGGAAAAGAGTCACCTAAAAATGAGACGGCAAAAAACCCATCAAAATGAACTGCCGTGCCTATCAACAAAACTTTAACAATAACAAACCGGAAAAAACACAGTAAAAGATGAAATATATTTTTCTTCATTCACGTCTAAATATCGTCTTATTATGAGTTGATCTGTACCATGCAATTCTATTAAACACGATTTCAGACCAAGAAGCACCCGATATTTCGAAGTCAAAAGTTTACTAAAACAGTCTCGATTCTATATGACAGCGTTTTTGCTCAAAGATTCTTGTAAACAGTGTTGTTGTATAGACTTATTATGCAAAGCCTCGTGTGATTAAACCGTAGACTTGTTATTCAATGTTACAGATCTTAGGTAAGAGTCAAAAATGTTGCTCAATCTACTAAGAAAGACACATTTACCAACATGTCACAAATTAAATTATTCCTCTAGACTAGGTTAATTTAACGTTTTATAGTAAAATTTTGTAGGTTAGCACACAACCGACCAATAGTTCTATTTTAAAGAAAACGGGTAGGGATTTAAGTTTAACTTTTGTCAAGGAGCTTGAAATAATTTGCAGAGCGTTGAATTTCCAATGTTTATACGGTATTACAAAGCTATCATTATTTTTAAATGTTTAAATTTTTTTGTAACACATTACAAATAAACATTAAAGCACAGGTTCCTTATCACATAATTCCGACACTTCTTTTCAATTTTTTGTACTTTCAATTTCATTCACCAGCATCGTTTCACTTGTTGAACGTCTTCTCTCAAACACTGTTCCTAACACACGTCCTAAATGTATATAATCTATCTTTTTATCATATCGGTTTCACAAAATTTAGGACTTTCTATATTTTTCAACTTTACTCGCTCAACCTAAATCTACCACCTTAGAGAAATTTTTATAGTCTTTGGTCATTGTCAGATACAAAACTTTATTTCCCTTATAACAAAGATGAAACGTCACGAATTATGCTTGAAACCGCATCACGCTAACCACGTGATAGATAAGAAAACAGGAATGGATTGGTTGAAATGCAATTGTGGAGAATAATTACATCGACTGACGTTACAAGAGAGTTTTTTAAAGAATGACCCGTTTGAAACCGAGATGTCATAAATGCGTAAGACAAATGTAACCGATAAGCACACAGTAGATCATGTTATCACCAATTTGAACGAGGAAAATACAACACATAAAGATGCCCTCACTGTCGTATAAATACAAAACAATTGCTGTTAATTTCCAAGACCTAAAAAGATGTTTTGAAGAAAAGTGTATTTGATATCTTTTTCAGTTGAAATATCTTTCAAGATTTGAAATCTCGTTTTTATATATTGCCACAACTAGGTTGATATGATTTAATTTAAACACGATATAACGTATTAATCCTAAACGTTTTAATGCTGACAAATCAAATATTATTTTTAAGCTCATAAACTTAATATCATACGTCAAAACCGACATCACTCAAAACGAATCTCGCTTTACCATCAATTTTTCTCTGTATAACAACGGTTATACAACTTTTCCTTTTGGCTACTTTTGATAAAAACCTTAACATTTTGAGGTTATTCGACTTCCATCACATATTTTTGAGTTCAACACTGCTCCAAACATTACAACCTAACCGCGGATTTGCAAACTTTACCGTTTGTTTTCGCCAATACCTTCGTATTTCTGTAGGAATATTTTTCCCTGTTCACACTATCCAGCTGAAATATCACTTCCACAATTAACTGAAATGATTGATTCCAAACATTATTCTTTTTCTAAACATGATGTCATGTAATTTTATTGTCGTTCTTCTGCATTACCACATAGGTATAACATCGTGTGAAAACTCATTAGTTCCAGATTGTTAGAAATTATTTAGATGAAAATTTTGAAAACATGACAACTTTTCTATATAAAATTACCAAGTCAGAACTTGAACGGTTTTAGTCTGTTTGTTTGTGAGCTTACAGTTTCAACTTTCACGTTTTTACAAAATCTACATCTGCTATCAATTTTATTAGTGAAAATTATCGTTTATCAAATATTTTATCAACTTTTCAAGAAATAAGAACCGCATTTATAGTTTTTTTCAGAGCGTTTGCTAGCAATTACAAACTCTTGCAAAGCTTCAACTTTAACTGAACATCGAATTTTTAACTCTTTTATGGTGACCTAAAACACCACAAATTAAAAACTTGTCAACACTTGCAAAACTTTACAAAACCTATATGCGTTTACAAAGCAAAAAAATTGTCTGTACACCATTTTAAACCCTCACACTACCGGTTATGTGCATTCAAAAAACAAAAAGAACCTCAACTTTGTTATTAAGTTGCCTTTATTTTTATGGCATAACCCTACAATTGAAAGCTCACAAGACCTCGTATACACGTTATTAAACAAAAATTTTCAATTATAAGTAATCTCATTCTATAAAGGTGTTAACTAACAATGTTTTCATCATTCATCAAGACATCTTCAATATTTGCGTATTGGCGACTGTGAGCTACAAAAAGTAATAAACGAAAAGGTCTATGAACTTGTTTCTATGCGTTCTCTTAACTGTTTCTAAGCGCTGCAGCCACAATCTTTAACTATGAAGCAAACCAAGTCTGACGGAACTTAGGGTCTGGAAACACTTTCAGCTCTCTTTTTCAGCAAACTAGGACATTAATTACCGATATGACCTGCATAAATACAAAACTTTTGTACGTGCTTGCTTATTTTTGTCAAATTCTACCTAATTTTCTTACTAGACGTTACGCTTTTGGCGTTTTATCCTAGTTGATTTTAAAACAGAAACCGTCAATTATTTGAAAAATAACAATTTATCGCTGTGCAATCAAATTTTGTATTACCTCTAGACCTAGTTCAAACGTAATAATATAAACGTATGAGATATTTTTCGGACTTTACCCTAATTTTTATACCAAGCATTGACTCGCAAATGTTACTCATAAACAAAATCTGAACTCACTGCCGCTTATTTTCAAAAATTTTGCTAAGTAAGCATCATACTTGTGTTTTTATGCTGTTATTACTTACATATTTATAGAACAAACCTTACTTTTTATATACATCAGACAGTTAAAATTTCATTAAAGCATTCTCACAAACACTAAATTCATGATTTCTAACAGGACTATACCTAACTTTAAACCAAAACAGTTCTGATCTTTCTAACTAATCAAGTCAATTGCGTCAAATTTTAGCTCTATTGTATTTCACTAGGTAACAAATCTACAATTTGTTCATTTTGATAAGTCTTTACGTAACAAAATTATTGCAAATTCTATTAAACACTTAAAAAACTTTTACCTGTTCGCTTTCACTAAAGACTAAACTCGCAATTTTTGTCATTTTGATGCAACAAAACGTTTTCATATGTACACTTTACACTCAAGAAACGTTTAAAAAACCGAAGCTAATCATTGTTATCAGATTTATCTGCTTCACCACTCACAAAGATGTAACAAAAATGACTCGTTTAGGATGATTCTTTAAAATTTTGTATAGTGTAGTTCATTTTTTTCAATCAAAGCTACATTATTTGAAAGTAATTACGTGTAGAAATTTTTGTAAACGTTCTTACAAGTTCCTATCACTAAGCATTAAACTCATAACTTTAATACCAAATAGTTTTAGATTTTCACTCACAATCACGTTTAAATTTCGTACTTGCAATCAATATACAAAGTTTATCAGCAAAGCTAAAAATGTTTACGTTTCTCACCAGACGTAAAAACGACATCTTTTAAAAAATATCTTATTATAGGACAAAAAGCTTAAAGTTGAGATATACCAAATAATTTTAATTTCTTCACTATATCCATCAAACTTGCAGCGGTTAACATCAACACACTTAATATCAAAAAAAGTTTGTAAACTTACAATCTGCTTACATCCATTAGTTAAAAATTATCATGTAATTACTTTTTAATACAATGAAGCCAAACTTATGATTAGGTCGTGCATTAAAATTTTCGTCTTCACCAAAAACCAAACACACACAGCTTTAACACAAAACATACAATCATCAAAAATTCTGTTACATTCATGCCTGAATCCTGCATGAAACACCAAATTTGGAAATTATTACCGCATAATGTGCGTTTAATAAAACAAAATTTCAAGTTTTTGTCGATTTTAAGGCGTCAGTTATCACACCACAGCCTTGGCACTGATATTTCTGAGTGCAAAACAAAAAATTGTGAACGAGTCATCTAATATTTTTCAACTAGTAAGCATTTTTTATATTATTTTAACTTATAAATCTACTATATTTGTTGCATTCAATTGTCACGAAAGATCACTAGTTTTTGATGTTACATTAGTCTTTACTTGAAAACATTTAGTTGTCTTAGTTTTTGTTTCTTTGAGGTGACATTTTATTGATATTTATAGCTAGTCGGTAGTGAGCACAAAAATTGGTTTTGCTTAACCATCAAGCTATTTCGAAAATTCTTTATTGGCGGCAGCCTTGTTAGGAGCGTGTGGTTGGGGGGGAGGACTACTTTTTATGAAGACAACTGCAGTGGTGCAAAGAAGAGGTGCGAGTGAAGGGTATTATTATCTACGTTATCAGTGCACTTGTTATGAAGACAATGGCGGTGGTGCATAGGAGGGGTGTGGGAAAAGGAGGGGCGGTACCATTGTCCACGTTATCAGCAGCGCTTCCCCACACGCTTTACTCACTACCGACTAGCTATAAATATCAATAAAATCTATAAAAACTTATCAACGTCGTATTTAATTACAAAAACTTAATACAATTTAGAATATTTTTACCTTTATGCTTGTAGAATATTGATAATTTGCTTTATTCCAGTTGGTTTTCACACATTTGACGCTTTGCTGCATCGTTGTCACATGATACTTGCACTGAGTCCGATATAACCGTGACATATGCAATCTTTATTCAATCAAATTTTGTTGTGTCACCTCAAAGAAACAAAAACTAAGACAACTAAATGTTTTCAAGTAAAGACTAATGTAACATCAAAAACTAGTGATCTTTCGTGACAATTGAATGCAACAAATATAGTAGATTTATAAGTTAAAATAATATAAAAAATGCTTACTAGTTGAAAAATATTAGATGACTCGTTCACAATTTTTTGTTTTGCACTCAGAAATATCAGTGCCAAGGCTGTGGTGTGAT